>CAUYLG010071652.1:0-33890 GCA_963573385.1 Cacajao melanocephalus | reverse complement strand
AAGCTCTGTGGTACATGTGCACATCCTGCAGGGTTGTTGCATAGGTACACACATGCTGCAGTGGTTTGCAGTCTCCGTCCCCCCCATCACCTACATCAGGCATTTCTCCCAGTGTTTTTGCTCCCCAGCCTCCCCGCCCCCCCTTTTAACCCCCCGAGGCCCCCACCACCCAACCTACTCCAGTGTGTGATGTTCCCCTCCCTGTGCCCACATGTTCTCATTGTTCAACACCTGCCTATGAGTAAAAACATGCCATGCTTGGTTTTCTGTTCTTGTATCAGTTTGCTGAGAATGGTTTCCAGATTCATCCATGTCCCTATGAAGGACATGAACTCATCATTTTTTATAGCTGGATAGTATTCCATGGTGTATATGTGCCACATTTTTTGGTCCAGTCTATCATTGGTGAGGATTTGTCTTGGTTCCAGGTCTTTGCTATTATGAACAGTGCCACAATGAACATACATGTGCATGTGTCTTTATAGTAGAACAATTTATAATACTTTGGGTTTATACCCAGTAATGGGATGGCTGGGCCAAACGAAATTTCTATTTCTAGATCCTTGAGGAATCACCACACTGTCTTCCACAATGGTTGAACTAACTTACACTCCCACCAA
Organism: Cacajao melanocephalus; assembly: GCA_963573385.1. Taxonomy (NCBI): domain Eukaryota; kingdom Metazoa; phylum Chordata; class Mammalia; order Primates; family Pitheciidae; genus Cacajao; species Cacajao melanocephalus. The sequence continues at coordinate 33,270 of CAUYLG010071652.1, read as the reverse complement.
CAGTGTAAAAGTGTTCCTTTTTCTCCACATCCTCTCCAGCATCTGTTGTCTCCAGATTTTTTAAGGAACACCATTCTAACTGGCATGAGATGGTATCTCAATGTGGTTTTCATTTGCATTTCTCTAATGGCCAGTGATGATGATCATTTTTCATGTTTCTTGGCCGGATAAATGTCTTCTTTTAAAAAGTGTTCATATCCTTCACCCACTTTTTGATGAGATTGTTTGTTTTTTCTTGTAAATCTGCTTTAGTTCTTTGTAAATTCTGGATAGTAGCCCTGACACTCGTTAATTTTAAGGTCTTTTATTTTCTTGGTAATTACTTTCTAATTTAAGCATTTTAAGTTATAAATTTACTTTTATCTACCAAATTCACCATATTTTACAAAATGCAATAGTATTAAAATTATGTTTTAATTTTCTGTGTTCCTTAAATTTGCATTACAATTTATCCTGTTACCTTTGAGATATTTAGAAATGTCTTTTTGAGTTTCAATTTATTTCCTGAATTGGTTGTATATGTTTGTTTTTTTTCTGGTGTCCTGAGTAGACTTACTACCTAGGACTGCCCATGCCACCTTGAAAATCCTTGACTTAATAATGGAGTCTCTTATTCATTTAGTCCAATTTGCAAATGGCCCTGTGTTTAACTTTCTTGTTAATAGCAACATTGTTGTCACCAGGTATCATAAGATACCTCTAGTGTCTGTATTCTGCTTACTACTTCCTCTGCTCCTTTTCATTCACTTTTTCTTTCGAAGGGCCAGTGTACATGTGGTGGATATATACCTTTTACTCTTTTTGAGTCCAGCAATTAATTAAAATTGATTCTATCCAGTATGCAATTATTAAAAAAAAAAGAATCCCTTAAAGCAGGTAAAATGAGACTTTTAATTCATATACAGATATTTCCATCATTGAAATATAGGTAACTTGAGGAAAATGGTATTTAATAAAGTGATAAGTATGGGCATATATAAAATATTGAAGATGGAGGTACTAAACAAATTTGACATAAAATTACGGAACATTATTAAATGAATCAGTTATTTTATTACTGGATTATAAATATAATAACCATGCTCATATACCATAGTTTAATGTGTTTCTAGAAACAAAACCAGGCATATAAATGTATTAAACTTTATGAGGGACCAGGCGCTGTGGCTCAAGCCTGTAATCCCAGCTCTTAGGGAGGCAGAGGAGGGAGGCTAGCTTGAGCCCAGGAGTTCGAGACCTGCCTGGGCAATATAGCAAGACCCCGTTCTCCACAAAAAGGAAAAGGACAAAAGGACAAAAAAAAGATAAGTGTAGACTTTATGAGGGCTTCTCCTGTAAATATTTTGAATATTTAAATTGGTAACAACATATGACATTTATAATATACTAATTATTAAAATTAATAATTGCTTCACATTATCATTGAAGTCTCTTCCCTCCCCTTCATCAGTCCTTAGTCTGGGTACCCATCAATGTTTTATTTCTTCATTTCCACTTGCAAAGTTGCATGAGCATTGGTGCAAAGTATACAGCCTTGTTTTTTGTCTCCAGTAAAACTTCACAATTGAATAAACTGTAAGGTATCTCTTTTTCAGTTACAATTTTATTCACATGAATTTCATTACACAGTTTTATAAAAACTAATAATCTCAAATCACAACCTTACCACCATAGACTACCTCAACTTCAGTAGATTTCTTCATTTCTAATTTGTTGAAAATTTAAAGAAAATATAATACCTACTTTCTTCGCTATGTTTTTTTCTTTCCCTGTCTATGGTCTCTTCTATTCTCCCTTTCCCCTTTTATTTTATATTGTCACCCAATTTCAAGTGTCTCTACTTAGTAAAATGACATTTCTGTCTATGTCCACACTTGAGTGTTCTCCCAATCTGATGTGAGTTTTCCTTCATCATTTGCCTTTTTTTTTTAACTTTATTTTAAATTTCTCTTTTTCTGTTATTTTTTTTCCTAGATCTACAAGTATACTTACCAATCTTAGACATAGTGAAACAGAAATGCTTTCCTTTGCAATAAACTCCTTTCTAATATATTGAAATAAGAAATAATGGAATAAGAAGAAAGGGCAGCAACTTTCAAAGCATTTGTAGCTTAAAAAAGAAGTTATGTTTAAAGATGGAAAAACTCTGTAAAAAAACTGAATTAAAAAAATCTCATTGATTCATTTATAAAGAGACATAAATCCAATGAAAATCATATTTTTAAAAAAATCTTAATTATGGTGCTACCTATTACAAAATGTTGCTTTATGTACTTGTTTAAAAGGGGAGCCTGAGAGATACTTAATCTACTTCTCACTCAGTGTTTCAGTATGCCCTTTGTGCCATTCGTCGTTCTATAAAATTTTCTTTTACGGAGCTGTGTCAGAATATACTATTAAGTGCATTATAAAAGATTAGAGTGTTATTTTTTTTGGCACGCTATTTATGTTTACTACTGACTTCAAAGGACATTCAGGATGTAGAAGAGTTATTTTCCCAAGGGTACAAATAAAAAATAATCCTGTCAGCAATTCTCATAGACAAGTGATGCAGAGGCAGTTTTAGCAAACATAATAGTCTCCTTTTAACCAGAAATGATTTGTGTGTTTTCTTGAGGCAATGTCTATTTGTAGCATTGTTAACATTGACATCAGTAGCTAGAAAATGACAGCAAAAGACAAATGGTCCTCAGGAGTAAAAATCAGCAAGTGAGATCCTTGGCCTTTGGAAAAATGTCAGGATGACCATGAATGACTGCAGATCTCAAAAGGGCCACAGACTGAAACCTTTACTTAGATAAAGGTCATACCCCTACAATATCTCTGCAGCATTCTAAGAGTGGCAACTTCATTAAGACTGATGTCCAGGAGAGTCAAGGAGAATATGTTGTTGATAGTCCCAAGGACATAGAGAATAGTCCTTAGATTGTGTGTGTGTGTGTGTGTGTGTGCACAAAACTTATTCTTCCCCCCATTAAACTTCATGATGGAAATGATACTTTATTAAGAAAGAAAGGCATTCTGTTTCTATATTTTTTAGTAGGAAAACTGAAAAAGAATGTTCATATGTTTCATGTGGAGCATGTCATTTTCCATTCTTTATTTCTATAAGATATAGAAATATTAGAGGGAGATGGGTAGAGAGAATAAAAGAGCCATTTTCAAAGTCATCACTGTGGTTAGTGGAGCTAAAATGCTGATGAATACTATTAGTTGTTGCAGTCATCTACCATTTTCTATAAAATAGGTGGATTTTATTTATTAAAACGTTCTCTAACTCTGGTGTTTGGGGCACATTTTTATGAACCAAAATAAATGAAGGAATGGGTAGATGGATGAATAAGGAAACAATTGTCAGCATCTATATAAAGGCAGCCAACAAAAAAAGAAACATATAGAAGAATATGGGAAATATAAATTTAAATGTTGAAGAATTAAAGATAAGTGATTATCTCCACTTCTGGTAAATACACATTTAGTAATCCTAGAACATCATTTAAAATCTCAATTCATCACTTCCTTCATTTGCATATCATAGCTGATGAATGATTTTTTGTACACATTTGCTCTGAAAACCACAGCTAATGTTTTAAGCAGCCAAGAACTTCTCAAAAGGTCACAATTTCTTCGGAATCACTTCTTATTAACATTTCATATAATGCAATTAAAATATAAAGTGGCTAATAATTATAATAATGGACAAAAGACTCAATAATATAGCAACATTACTTACAAAAAAGGAAATGGCCCATGAACCAAAGCTAATTTAAAAGATACTTTTGCATTCTGTTAAATACAATTTATAGGAGACCAATGATTTGGACTAAGCTTTCTGTGCTAGGTCCAACAGAGCAAACCAAAGTGCAGTTGCTCATTCTGATATTCCACACCACCAAGCCAAAACTGTTTATCTGCCCTCCTAAGAAATCAGGAGACAATAGCCAAATCCCCAGCAAGGCCAGTTTTCACTGGCATATAAGAAAGTCCATTGTACCTTAACCTTTATAAGAAAACCAACTTTGAAATGACCACTTTGTTTTTGTTGTGCATTTCTGCTTTCCCTATCCGTTTCTGTCTATAAAGCCAAATTTCTCTGCATAGCTCATCAGGGCACTCAATCTGTTTTATAGAATAAGGTATTTCCCAATTCTAGAATTGCAAATAGAACTCAATTAAGTTCTTAAAACTAAATTTGTTGTAATTTTGTCTTTTGTCAATTCTGGAGACTGACAAACCTAAAGGACTGACAACCACAACGACTCCCTGAGGAATGGAGGAGAGGTGCCCCTGACCCCTTTTTGAGATACCCTGTATTCCTCATGAAGCCCTGAGGGTTGTGTCAACTGAAGAATCATGAGGTGCCTAAATTTCGAAAGGACAGCTTTATTTCTCATAAAGGGTTGTACCCTGCAGGCTGGACTTCCTGCAGGCTGGCCATCCCACAGGCTGGGAAGAGTAGTCTCCTGTCAGAAGCTGAGTGCAAGCGGTTTGAGAGAGGGAAGGATAAGAGAGGAATCTATGCTAAATGCCTTGGCTATGTATGCATATTCAATAAGCTATAGGAGGAGTCATGAATATTTATGAAAGGAGAAATGTGTATATGCAATAGAGCTTCATGCCTCATCATGGGTCACATGTGCAAAAAATGATGTCATTAGCATGACCCAAGGGTGGAGTTTTCAGCCCTCTGATATCAAAAGGTGAACAGAGGACAAGAAACTCTCACTGTGCATTCTCTACCAGTCAGCCAAAAGCAGTCCGGAGATGGTGGTCAGTTTTTACAAAGGGATGGGTGAAACAAGTGAACTGTCACATCATAACTGCAAAGAAGGAGGGAGCAACCAGTCCCAGCCTCAGATGACTTGCTAAAAAAGGCAAAGGATTGTGTGATCAATTTCTTGTTTTCCAGAACTGGTTTTTGCTTACTCCTTAGAAAATAATACTTCTGGTTAAAAGTTAATAAGGAAGGGGAATACTGAAGCATGTCTGGGAGCTCCATTTTTAAGGTTTCTCTCAGGACTTCTTGGCCAAAAGAAGGTGCATTCAATCAGTTGTGGGCTTTAGGATTTCATTTTTATTTCAAAATTTTTAAGTTCTTCTCAAGTCAAACTCTTCTCTTTCTGCAGCAAGCCCCCCAGTAATTTTGATTTTCAAATCCAAGGTGAGTTTGTGCTATGAGAGAATGCATAAGCTTGGTGTGTATACCATACTGAGTGTTAGTTTGTACGGCGAGACAGCTCATGACCTTGTGGTATGTCCTGAGTGTTAGTTTGTGTTGTGAGATTGTATGACCTTGGGTTGTATACTGAGGGTTAGTTTGTTTTGTGAGAGAGCACATGACCTTTTGAGATTTACAGTGGCTGATGAGTCACTGGCAAGAGCTTCAGTTTTATAGGTAATTGGCTGTGGCTGTGGTAAGTTGCAGGGTCTGTGAACTATGACTGGAAATTCACAGCAATTTGAATTCTATATTCTTTGTTCCTTTTTTTTTTTTTTTTTTTGCATGTTAAAGTAGGAGGAAATAAATGGCTAAGTTAGTCATGCAGATATCAGGCACAAGCCATAACTTGACTGATGGGCAAGGTTCAGGCACTTAAAAGCTCTTAGAGCATATACCACCAAAAAATAAGACAGCTGTGAGAGGATAAACTAGACACAGAGCTTGATAGCACCCAACAGCCTGAAGAAAATGTTCCTGCAATGAGGTTGACTGTGAGAACATATGACCCAAACCTGTGGTGTTTCCCTCCTGGACTTTTATCTTGGCTGGAAGAGACCAAAGATTCAATGTAAAAATAAAATCCTTGATTTCTATAGAACTAAGTAATCTATTTTCCAGCTAGCTTGTCTTTTACATGTATAAGTATTAGGCAGGGGAAGCAGAAAAAAATTACAAGAATAAGAAAACATCACTAAAGACAATTTAAAATTAAGATGGCCATTATGTGGAAATTCCAGATAAACAATTCAACAGATTAAAAAATAAATCTAAAAATGAGGTATCCCAGATCAGGCCCATCCAGGGATGCCTCTTCATGTGCACAAGCTTCTAAAAAATTTTCAAAAAACTGTTATTTTCTCTTTTTAAAAGACTTTTTGCAAGGAACAAATGAAAACCTTAAGCAACTAATTGATAAGAAAAACTGAATTTACTAACCTTTTCACCTAGTTATTATTCCATTCCAAAGGTGAAAGGAAAACTAGATGAAGTATTTATAAAATTTCGGCCCTCAGATGAAGCAAGTTTGTGTCTTCTTTTTTAGAAATATCCTCACTGCGTTTCAGTATTAAAAATTATTATTTTGCCCCATTAGTTAATGAGCTGCATCTCAAAGTCAGTAATCTAGTTAAGACACCAGCTAAATTGAAAATATTGAACCAAATTAGTTTTCAAAATACCCTTTCCTGTCATTTACCTGGCTCTTTTGAAATTCCCTAAAACACTGACACCTATAGTGGAAAACCACTAGATATTCTTACAATAATAGAGAACATTGATCTAAATAAGCCCCAGCTTTGAGCATTTTGTCTTAACTGAGCATCTTACCTACACATTTCTTTTTGTCTGAACAAATAAGTATATTTTGGCCTGAAATCTAAGTTCCCTGGCTCTGAGATGTAAATATTCCATCTCGTTTTATCTAAAAGCCATTTTTTCAGAAATGCAAGTTTTGGGTGGAGATTTTTAGATCATTATTAAAATATGATAAATAAAATGGACTGTAATGTTGTTAAAACAAAAGTTAAATCAACTAAAGTTTGGATGAACCAGAGGGACACCCATCCCCAACCAGAAGACCTCTGATATTATAAGGCCCCAAACTAGTTTGCTCTATTCACATAAGTTTCAAAAAATTTTAAAAGCTGGAGGCAGAGATGCCAATGAGCAATCTAGCTAATAATCACTTAGGACAATGAAACAGGAACTGAAAAATTGACATCCTGAAATAGGAAGAGAAACTATTTGGAATCTGACAAATGAAGAATCTTAATGAAATATATGCTTAACGGAAGATATGCTCTGTCTGTATTTTTATGTATGTCTCTGTATGTATATGTTATATGTAGCTGATATTTTTTGCTTCTAGATATGTAATGGTGCCAAAATTTATAAAAGATCTCTATTTATTTGACTTAAATTAAAAAAAAAAAACAGATAAGCGAATAGAAACTAACCCAGTTGCTTTTTGGTTACTGTGACTCTGGCAAATCTTTGGTATATAAACTAGTTTAATAACTGTGCATAAAATAAAAATAAGAATGCCTTCAGAATTGTATGCAGTTGTACATTTTTGCCTACATTTGCTTTTCAGACAGATGCTAGATGTCTAAGGTCATAAAACCCTAAATCCAACCTAAGAGCAGAATGCACAGTAAAAACAAATTACTGAATTGCTTGATAAATATAATTTATGGGAGAAAAAAAGAGAGGATAAGAAGATGTTTAACTTTTATTTTTTTTCTTCTTTGAAATTTTTGATATTTGCTCAGTTTTTCAAAAAATGACTGATCATCCCTAGCCATGATTTTAGTGAGCAATTAAAATACAATTTTTGAGAATACATTATTAAGATAATAGAAATAGGATAAATATATATAAATAAACCTTTCATAGTTTCAAAATAGCTTTTTTAGTAATTTGGAATCTTAAAGTCATGTTATGTTAAATTAAATAATAGATATTTATACAATATTTAGATGATTTGTAGGCAAATTAAAATGATAATTGTTGAATATAAATTTAAATAATATGTATTTTAGCATCTTGTTATATGGCATATAAACATGACATCTTATGATTGGGTCTGTTAATAAACATGAAAAATCTGGATTAAGAAGAAACATGTTCCTAAAAATTATGAAATGCTACTCTTCTACAAAATGCTGATATAAAACAGTTCAAAATTGCTTAATTTGTAAGGTTTTACTACAAGAAAAGAATACTAAGAGTTAAATATTCTAATATATAATAATTACAACTTCCATTTACAAAAAAACCATAAGATGTGCTTTTGTTAGAAAAAGCTATGAGCATTTTTTTAAGGGAAAAGAAGAATAATTTTTTTCTAAGCAAGAATGACTGATTTCTCCAATATGAGAAAGAGGAAATGTATACGACAAATAAAAGGTATAAAAAATTATAGAAGGCTTTTGAAAGATGAATTTTATGAAAAAAATTGTGTAATCAAGCTGGTAAGATAAGATGGAAATTATTTATTATTTATGTTTTTTTGATAAAACAATATCAAAAGTATACTGATGCAAAAAGATTATGCTTTGGTCTTTTCTGTCAAAACATAATGGTTTTCTACTTTTTAATTAAATTAAATTAAATTTTATTTTCTCTTTCCAGCTATTATTCTAGGTTCAGGAAGTACATGTGGATATTTGTTACGTGGGTAAACCACATGTCATGGGTGTTTGTTGTATAGATAAGTTTGTCACCCAGGTAATAAGCATAGTATCTGATAGGCAATTTTTCCGTACTCATCCTCCCACCATCCACCCACAAGGAGGTCCCAGTGTCTAGTGTTTCTCTCTTTGTTTCCATTTGTACCTAATGTTTAGCTCCCACTTATAAGTGAGAACATGCAGTATTTTGTTCTCTCTTCATGTGATTATTTACTTAGGATAATTTCCTCCAACTCCGCCTATGTTGCTGCAAAGGACATGATCTCATTCTTTTATATGATTGTGTAGTATACCTGTCACCTTTTCTTTAGCCAGTTCACTGTTGAGTGGTATTCCTTTTGATTCCATGTGAATAGTATTGCTATTGTGAGTAGTATTGCTATGAACATAAACATGCATGTGTAGAACAATTTATATTCCTTTGAGTATACACTCAATAATAGAATGGGTCAAATGGTAGTTTTATTTTCAGCTGTTTGAGAAATATCCAGACTGCTTTCCACACTGGCTGAAATTATGAACATTCTCACCAACAGCATATAAGTTTTCCCTTTTCTCTGCAACCTCACCAGCATCTGTTATTTCTGTTATTTTTGTTTTAATAGCCATTCTGATTAGTGTGAGATGGTATCCTGTTGTAGTTTTCATTTGCATTTCTCCAATGATTAGTGCTACTAAGCATTATTTCATATGCTTGTTGTCCTCATGTATGTCTTCTTTTGAGAAGTATCTGTCCATATCCTTTGCATATTTTTTAATGAGGTTATTTATTGCTTGTTGGTTTAAGTTCCTTATTGATTCTGAATATCAGACTTTTTTCAGATGCATAATTGGCAAATATTTTCTTTCATTTTGTAAGTTGTCTGTTTACACTGTTGATAATTTCTCCTGTTGCTAAGAAGCTCTTTAGTTCAATTAGGTTGCACTTGTCAAATTTGTTTTTGTTGCATTTGCTTTTGGAGTCTTCATCTTGAATCTTTGCCAGGGTTGATGTCCAGAATGGTAGTACTTAGGTTTTCTTCTAGAGTTTTTATAGATTTTATTTTAACATTTAAGTCTTTAATCCATCTTGCATTGATTTTTGTGTATGATTTTAGAAAGAAGTCCAGTTTAAATCTTCTTTGTATGTCTATTCAGTTAACCCAGAACCATTTGTTGAATAGGGAATCTCTTCCCCATTGGCTTTATTGAAGATCAATTGGTTGTTAAGTGTGCTGCCTTATTTCTGAGTTCTCTAAGCTGTTCTGCTGGTTTATATATCTTTTTTTTGTACCAGTACCATGCTGTTTTAGTCACTGTAACCATATTGTGTAGTTTGAAGTTGGGTAGTCTGATGCCTTTGGCTTTGTTCTCTTGCTTAGGACTACTTTCCTTATTCAGGCAGATTTTGGATTTCAAATGAATTTTAGATTAGTTTTTCTAATTATGTGAAAAATATCGTTGCTCATTTGAGAGAATAGCATAAAATCTCTAAATTGTGTTGGATAGTGTAGTCATTTTAACTGTATTAATTCTTCCTATTCATAAGCGTGAAATGTTTTGGTCATTTGTGTCATTTCTGATTTATTTCCGAAATATTTTGTAATTTTTATTGTAGAGCTCCTTAACCTCCCTGGTTAGCTGTAGTCCTAGGCATTTATTCTTTTTGTGGCTATTGTGAATGGGATTGTATTCTTAATTTGGCCCTTAGGCTAGATGTTGTTGGTGTATAGAAATGCTACTGGTATTTGAATATTGATTTTGTATTCTGAAACTTTGCTGAAATTGCATATCGAATCTAGGAGATTTTGGGTAGAGACTTTGGAGTTTTCTGGGTATAGACTCATGTCATCCACAAAAAAAAAAAGTTTGACTTCCTGTCTTCCTATTTGAATGGTTTTTGTTGTTGTTGTTGTTGTTGTTGTTTTTGAGATGGAGTTTCACTCCTATTGCTTAGGATGGAGTGCAATGGTACGATCCCAGCTCACTGCAACCTCCCCTTCCTGAGTACAAGCAATTCTCCTGCCTCAGCCTCCTAAGTCTCTGAGATTACAGGGTGTGCCACCACACCCAGCTAATTTTTGAATTTTTAATACAGACAGAGTTTCACCATGTTGGCCAGGCTGATCTCAAACTCCTGATGTCAGGTGATCTACCCGCTTTGGCCTCCCAAAATGCTGGAATTACAGGTGTGAGCCACCATGCGTGGCCCTTGGTTGCCTTTTAGTTCTTTCTCTTGCTGGATTGCTCTGGCTATGTCTTTTGGTATTATGTTGAACAGGAGTGGTGAGAGTGGGCATCTTTGTCTTGTTCAGGCTTTTAAGGGAATGCTTTCAGCTTTTGCCCATTCAATATGATGATTGCTGTGGGTCTGTCACAGGTGACCCTTATTACTTTGAGATATGTTTCTTCTATTTCTAGATTGTTTAGTGTTTTTAGAAAAAAGGGATGTTGAATTTTATTAAAAGTCTTTTATGCATTTATTGAGAAGTTCATATGGTTTTTGTTTTTAGTTCTGTATAAGTGATGAATTACATTTATTTATTTGTGAATGTTGAACCAGACTCACATCCCAGGAATGTAGCCTACTTAATTGTAGTGGATTAGCTTTTTGATGCACTGCTGGATTTGGTTTGCTACTATTTTGTTGAGGATTTTTGTATCTATTTTCTTAAGGAATTTTGGTCTGAAGTTTTCTGTTTTTTATTGTGTCTCTTCCAGGTTTTGGTATCAGAATGATGTTGGCCTCATAGAATAAGTTAAGGAAGAGTTCTATCTCCTTGATTTTTTGGAATAGTTTCAGTAGAATTGGTATCAGCATTTCATTACACATTTGGTAGAATTTGGCTATAAATCTGACTGTTCCAGGACTTTTTCTGATGAGTAGATTTTTTATACTGATTCAATTTCAGAACTTGTTATTAGTCTGTTGAGGGTTTCAATTTGTTACTGGTTCAAACTTGAGGGGTCGTATGATTCCAGGAACTTATTCATTTGCTCTAGTGTTTTTTAGCTGTGTGCATACAGGTGTTTGTATGTCTCTGGGGTTTTTTGTTTGATTGTATTTCTGTGAGATCGGTGGTAATGTCTCCTTCATAATTTCTGATTTTGTTTATTTGTATTTTCTCTTTTTTCTTTATTAGTCTACGTTGTGTTGTATCAGACTTATTTTTTCTTTCAAAGAACAACTTTTGGTTCATTGCTCATTTTTATGGCTTTTCTCATCTACATTTTGTTCAGCTCAGCTTATTTTGATTATTTCTTTTCTTCTGCTAGGTTTGGGGTTAGTTTGCTCTTGTTTTTGTTTTTCCTCTAGTTGTGACATAAGGTTGTTACTTTGAGATCTTCCTAACTTTTTCGATGTAAGTGTTCAGTTGATATAAACCCTTCCCTTTACACTGTGTAGTGGTTTCTCAGAGATTCTGGTATGTTGGACATTACGATATTTTGGAGAAGAGAAACTGGCCTGTATTCCATAGGATGGCTGTGACATGCTGGAGATGTGCAATCTGAGCAAGGTCCTTGTTTGTTCCCTAGCCCGAGGGCAGCAAGAGCAATACCATCACAATGGCAATGGCATAGTTAGATCTATTTTTAGTGATATAAGCAGTAAACGACAGTCTGAAGATTGACCTCTTAATCACTATATGCTGCTTTCCTTTATTCCTCATAATTTTTCTTTTCTGAAGTCTGTTTTGTATAAATTTAATATAGCCACTACAGTTTTATTTTGATAAGTATAGCATGACATATCATTCTCTCTTCCTTTATTTTTAAAACAGCCTTTATTGAGCTATAACTCAATATCTCTTTACTTTTAACCTATCTTAGTCTTAAAAAAAACACTTTTATTTTAGATTCAGGGTACATATGCAGGTTGTATATAGGTAAACTTGTTTTCATGGAGATTTGTTGTACAGGTTACTTCGTCACCGAGGTATTAAGCCTACTACCCAATAGTTATCTTTTTCTACTCTGTACCCTCCTCCTACCCACTACTTTCAAGTAGGCCCTAGTGTTCCCCTCATTGTGTCAAATGATGTCAAATGCATTTGACAAAAATCCAACACCCATTTATAACAAAAGCTCCACAGAAATTAGATATAAACATTTAAAATAGAAAAAGAACATCAAGCAAAATCCCTTAAGCTAACATCACATTTAATGGTGAGAAAAGAGGTATTTTCTCCCTTTAGAAAGCAAGGCAAAAATGCTTTTTTTCCCACTATTTCTATTCATCATTCTCCCAGAAGTCATATCTAGTGCAATAAGAGAAGAAAGACAAATTTAAAAGTGCACAAATTAGAGAGTAAGAAGTAAATGTCCTTATTTACAGATGACATTATTAATTTTGCAGAAAATTCTAAAGAATTTACAAAAAACATGGGAAACTAATAAATGAGTGTAGCCACATCCCAAGATAAAGTGTTAATGTAATATCCAAATGTCAAATGCATTCCTATATACCAGTAATAAACAATTGAAATTTTAATTAATATTAGAGTTTACATTAGTACCAAAACAAACTTAGGTATAAGTCTAACAAAATATATTTAGAATCCATATGCAGAAAAGCACAAAACTCTGATGAAATAAATCAAAGATGTAAATAAATGAATAGATATTTAGCATTCATGAATTGGAAGATTCAAGATTTATTACATGTCAGTTCTTTCCAAAGTGATCTGTAGATTCAATGTAACTTCAATTGCCATCTCATAAGCTCTTATTTAGATATTGACAAACTGATTCTAACGTTTATATGAAAAGCAAAAGACCTATAACAGACAGTACCATATTGAAGAATAACCAAACTAAAAGGCTTGACTAAATGGTTCAAGACAAATAAAATTGCAATAATTAAGCCTTCATGGTATTTTAAAAAATAGATACATGGATCAGTAGAATAGAATAGAGCCTAGGGATAGACGCACATGAGTAGAGTTAATTGATTTTTAATAAATAAGTAAAGATATTCAGTGGTATGAGCCTATAGTCTAAGTTGTTTGGGAGGCTGAGGCAGGAGGATCTCTTGCACCTAGGAGTTTGAAGCTGTAGTGCATTATTATCACACCTGTGAATGGTCACCGCACTCCAGCTGGAGCAACAGAGAGACCCCATCTCCCTAAAAATAAAAATAAATATAAAACAAAAAATAAAAATAAATTAAGATTATTTAAGGGTGAAAGAATATTCTTTTCAACAAATAGTGCTAAAAGAATTGGACATCTACAGGTTGATTTTTTTTTTAAAAAAGAATCTTGATATAGATCTTATTTCTTTCACAAAAATCATTACTAAATAGATTATAGATGGCTTAAATGTAAATCACAAAATTAAGAAGTTTCCAGTAGAAAATACAGGATAAAAGACAGGTGACCTTGAGCTTGGTGATAAGTTTTTAAATACATTATCAGAAGCACAGTGTATAAAATTAAAATTAAAAAGGTGTACTTTATTGAAATTAAAATTTTCTGCTCTGTGGAAGATGGTTAAGAAAACCAAAAGACAATTATTTTGGTAGTTAGGACATACTAGCGTGTAATCAAGATGTAGAAATACAACTTAACTATTATTAATACATATGATGACCTTACTGAGCATGGCTGGGAAAAGGTTACTGACCTAAGTAACTTTGGTTGTGAATAGAATCTATAAAGCCAAAGGCAAAATACATTGTAAGTAAACATTGAAATTTCATTAATAAACTTGTTTCATAAGGGAATATAAATGAATAACTCTGATGTTGCCATGCATTCATATTGGAATTTGACAATTAAAGAAATGTGTTGTAGGGAAGTTTCTTTCTTTTGTAATGAGAGGTTACAGATAAGCAAGGAAAAGAATTAATGAGGTAATAGATGACTGTTGAGGATACCAGTATGAATTTGTGTTTATCTCACTATCTAGATAGCTAATTCTTGAAATAATTATATGTATGTGCATTATTAGTATACATACCTCTATTTCCTTGGTCTGTCAGTTGAGAAGGCCTAAAAACTATAGCATCCCAGTAAAAATGAGCATACCTAGTTGCCAGATATTTATTTCTCATTCTGCAGTTAAAATGAACCAGGGCTTCTTTAAGAAACTGCTATTTAATTATAAGACTGGAACAGAGAATATACAAGATATTCTCTTGTATATCAGAAAGTAGTATCAGAAAGTAAGGAAGTGCTTGTAGTATCATCTTGTAATATCAGAAAGTAAGGAAGTGCTTGTAGTATCATCTTGTAATATCAGAAAGTAAGGAAGTGCTCAAACAAAACAAAACAAAACAAAAACACAATGATAGGGTGTGTCAAAGGGACACAGGCCTCAAATGACAGAGCTTTGAGTGGCCAAAGTTGGAACAATTTGAGCTACAAAATAAATAATGAAGCATTCTGTTATAAACCAAAGCATAAAATAAATATCCATGAGTCCATATTGGTAGAAATAAATTATTTGTTAAATAAGTAAAAGGGGAGAGTTGGTAGACAAATGTCTCCTGCAGAAGAATTCCAAATAATTTATGTGTATACTCCACAGTGTAGGCTGTGTGAACGTAATTCCCCACTCAAATGTGGGCTTAATATAGTAACTTCCTTCTTGGAATATGGTATGGGAAGCAGGGAACAGGGTGGGAATTGGGGGAGAATAGCTTTTCAGTAGAGAAACAACAAACACTACTTCAGACAAATGATCAAGGTCAACCAAAGAGTCATATGCCATGTTGATATTATGATCCTTGATATGGGGTGATAAAAATGGCACTTTGCCTCTGTGGATTTCCTCCTCCAAAACCACATCATCCATATCTAATTATAAGAAAAACATTAGACAAATGCCTATTGAAGGATATCTGACAAAATATCTGACTAGTACTTCTCAAAATTTTCAAGATCATCAAAAACAGTGACAGTCCCAGAAATGTTCACAGCTTTAAGAAGCCTAAGGGGACATGAAGAAAAAAAGGTAACGTGGTATCCTGGATGGGAACTTGGAACCGAAAACAAACAAACAAACAAACAAACAAAAATTATATCATTGTATCGGCCTGGGCAATATAGTAAGACCCAATCTCTATAAAAAATAAAACTAGCTGGGCATGGTGGCACGGCCTGTAGTCTCAGCTACTAAAGAGACAAGGTGGGAGGATTGCTTGAATCTAGGAGTTTGAGACTTCATTGAGCTATGAGCATGCCACTGCACTCTAGCCTGGGCAAAAGAGTAAGACCTTGCCTCAAAACAAAAAAGCAAACAAAAACTATAAACACACACACACACACACACACACACACACACACACACACACACACATATATATAAAGTCAGGAAATGTAAAAAGTTAGGAAATGTAAATAAACTATGGACTTTAGAAGAAATACATCATATTATGTAAAACAATAATCAGGGAAATAGGAAGCAGAGTATATGAAAACTGATTCCATCTTTACAGTTTTTCTCTACGTCTAAAATTTTTCAAAAAACTAAGTTTTTAAGGTATGTGGGAATTGATTTAAAAAGATGAAATGTTAATTAAATTATAGGAGATAGAACCATGTAATCCAATATTTAATGCTGTGTTTTGATATTAAAACCAATATATGCTATAGCTTTCTATTTCTAAAATTTTCAATCTTTGGTAAGACACAATTTGCTTTTAAGAAAATAAAGTAAGGCAATATGTAGATAAGTCCTACTTGGTATGGAGCCAAAAGTAAATATAATCTGAAAATCATAGGTTGTCATTTCAAGTGTAAGTGTATTTACCAGATGACTTTGTGCAAGTATACTCAGTAGTTATTATTTTGTTCAAAATATATAACATTCTGGATTCACAGTTTTCTCTCAAAACTACAAAGAGCTATGAGTAGTGTTACTCCTAAACTTACAGCCAAAAAAAAAAACAAGTCATACAGTGAGTTTAAAATTTTTCTCAAACTATTGGAATGTTACTTTACAGAAAACCAACATACCCAACACCTAAGGAAAGACTGTTGCCTGCTGGTAGATGTGATGCAAGCACTGACTTGATAGAGCTGGTGGCAGCTGAACACCAGTAAAAAGAGTTCAGCTATGAGGACTAGCAAACTGGTGGACAAGTGTCTACTTGTGAAAGAGATTGAAGTCCCCGGGGTCTGTACGTAGAGGGGAAGTCTGCACTTTCTCACAGACTGTTTCTCCAGAAACCTCACTAGTTGCTCACAGGAAGTACTTGGGGTATCCTTAGAGAGTCTCACTTGTGCTGTAGAGTGAGAGAAGGAGTGCAGCAAATACTGTGAGAAATATAAAATAATCCTCCAGAATTTTAGCTCCCTTATGAAAGAAAAACCCTCATTTGTGGAAAGAAAGGCAATAAACATTGTCATACTTAGTGCACTAATAAATATCTCTTTTAGCTAGAGTAAGGGATCAGATAAACAAACAGAAAAGTCTGACTTTGCGGGAGAGAGAAGAATGCATCCTGGACTCAGGCTACAACCCTGGGAGGGACTGGAACACTGAAAATTCCACACCTCTTAGATCCAGAGACACTATGCCTGCAAGATAGTGAGGCCTAATAAAATAAAAGAGAATATCACCTACTCCCATTCCTACTGACAGACCAACTACCAGCCAGTTGACAACCAAGGTTAATAAGAATTGTGTAGACAGTTAATTACAAGAGACAAAGCATCTCTGAAACATAGTGCAAAAAGAGCACTAAACAGGGTGTCAAAACACTGAAGTATTTAAAAACAAACAAAACAATTTTGGCAAACCAGCCTCTATTATAAATACAAGATATTGCTAATAGAATTTGAAGCATGTGATGTGCAAAGGGTAACAATAACATACAAACAAATAAACAAAACAGCAATACCAACCCAACTCTTGATTGCAGTAACTCAGAACCTCTCAATAGAGAACTACCATTAGAAAAAAAAAAAAAAACTGTGTTCATTTGCAAGTTATTTATCTCAGTCTCTTCCGTCTTGCACACATGTCTAGTTTCAAACAAAAAATTATGAAATACATGAAAAGAAAAGAAATATCAGCCCCTCAAGGAAAAGCAATTGTGAGAAATAGGCTTAGGCATGACAGAAATATCTGACAGATTTTTGCTTTATTTTGAAAGCATATCAAATACTTAAAATGCTCTAGTAGAAAAGGCAAACAACATGCAAGACAAGATGAGTAATTTCAGCAAAGGGATGAAAACTATAAAAAATAATCTAGTGGAAATGCTACAAAGAAAAAATATAGTTGTAGAAATAAAGAATGCCTTGGACAGCATTATGGTTAATTATATGTGTCAATTTGACACAAATAATTTGTGATTGATTTAACAAAAGGATAGCCAGATAGCTGGTAAAACCAATATTTCTGGGTGTGTCTCTGAAGATACCTCCAAGAGATTAATATTTGAATTGGTTTATTTATTTTTACTGATTGCTTAGCTCTTCATTTTCTCCCATTTTGCTAGTTTCTTAAGCTTAAATTACTGATTTTATACCTTGGCTCTTTTCTAACATAAACAATTAATGCTAAAGTTTTTCCTTTAAGCATTCCTTTAGCACATCCCACAAATTTTATGTTGTATTTACATTTTATTCACTTCAATTTTTAAAAACATTTCTTTATGTTTCTTCTTTATCCCATTTGTTATTTAGCAATGAGTAAATTTTTTTCCATAGCAATACGGGCTAGGAGTTCTATAACTAGTTGAGATATATATATATATATATATATATATATATATATATATATATGAAGGGTATATATATATATGAAAGGTATATATATATATATATATATATATAAAGGGCATATACACACACACACACACACACACATATATATATATACACACATATATATACGGGTTGAAGAATGAATAAATATGTAATAGATAATGAGAGCTAGATTTCTGGAGAATGAAATTACAAGTGAGCAAAAGGATGAGTCTAGAATGAACCTTGTGCTTTTGGATTGATGTTGCAGGTTTCATTATGAACTTACATATTTCGGTATGAACTCTATTACCTATTTACTCACATATATATATATATATATATATATATATGAGTTGAAGAATGAGTAAATATGTAATAGATAATGAGAGCTAGGTTTCTGCAGAATGAAATTACAATCTAGCAAAAGGATGAATCTAGAATGAACCTTGTGCTTTTGGATTGATGTTGCAGATTTCAGTGTGTACTTATTTATGTATATATACAGAGAGATGCACAAATTAATATAGGTTATCTCTTCATACATGTATGAGTATACATATATGTGTATATTTCCTAACTCTGTCAGTTGTGTCATGCCAGAAGCAATGAGCATATCTAGGACCCAGATGTTAGCTTCTGAAAATCCTAGTTTTTTAATAAAGGAATCCAGAAACGTTTAGTGAAGTGGTTGATCCAGAGCTAGAGTAAGGACAAAACAAAAAATGCCTAGAGTTTCTTATGTTGCCGTCACTGAAGAAGTTGTCAATTAAAAACAAAAAATATAGGAGCATGAAGAAAGAATGTGAGAGCTCACTCAGATGAGCTCCTAAGGGCCAAAACTGGAACAACTTGAACAACAGAATACATAATCACAGTGTTAAATTATAACACTCTCCCAATAAAATAGTATTCCTGAGTCCATATTTACATGAGTTAATGACTGAATAAATAAATATGAGAGCACAATTCTTTCAAACAGAAAGATTTTAAAATTCATAAGCATGGAAGAAGTGAGGGAAATAGAAAATCATCTTTAGAAGACCATTGTAATAATTGCTACAGGCAAGATCTGCAGATAATTTTAAAATTAATGGGCAAAGGTTTAGGAAAAATTGGATATTACATGGTATAGAAATAATTTCTGCAATAATTCAAAAATACTAAGGGAAGGGTAAAAGCTTTCCAGTGAAGAAACTTGGTAGATCACTTTAATCAACTGATCAATGTTATAATCACCAGTAATAACACATGTTGAGATAACGAATCCCCAAAATAACGAACTGAGAAACACACCATCACTTCTGAGTTATTCTTTCCTAAGATATATAACCTCAATCTAATCTGAGAAAATATCAAACAAGTCCATATGAAGGGCATTCTAAATATGAGTTACTAGCATGCTTCTAAGGTATCAAGGTAATGAAACAGAAAACAGAGAAATTGTCACAGATTGAAGAAAACTAATGAGGTATGAAAATGTTGAAATCCTGGACTGGATTTTGGAACAACAACAAAAAAAGGTCATTAACAAGAAAATCTGATGATACTTGAGTAAATCTGCTGCTTAGTTAATAGTGTTGTATCTATAGCAATTCCTTAGTTTTGATAATTGCACTATGGTTATGTAAAATATTAACATTAGAGGAAGCTAGTGAAATGCATAACTCTGAATTATTCTTGCAACTCTTCTGTAAACCCAAAATTACTTCAAAATGTTTAAAAAATTACAACAGATATACGTATGACTTACTGTAAAACATTAATCTCACTTTTCTTGGCCTCTATTCCCTTTCATTTGTTCTTATTTTTGACGTTGATGTCCTAGTAATATTTTCTGTGAAGATTTTTACATCATTCTTTTTTAAGAATTTTCACGTTAATATTACCTTCATTTATTATACAACTTTACAAGTATTTATTATATTCTATCTTAACCAGCAGCACCAGCATAATGTGTTAAGGTGTTAGAAATGCAAATACCAAGGCCTCATTCCTGACCTACTGAATCAGAAACTATTTAACAAGGGCCCCTGGTGATTTTCATACATGCTAAAGAACAGCTGTCTTAAGAATTAAGCAAATCACTAAGGATGTCCTTGTTCTCCCTCCATTTTGTTTTTTGTTTGTTTTTTGTTTGTTTGTTCTGAGACGGTCTCGGACTCTGTCACCAGGCTAGAGTGTAATGGCGAGATCTCGGCTCACTGCAACTTCTGACTCCCTGGTTCAAGCAATACTCCTACCTCAGCCTGCAGAGTAGCTGGGATTACAGGCACCTATCACCACACCCAGCTGATTTTTGTATTTTTAGTAGACATGGTCTTTCATCATGTTGGCCAGGATGGTCTTGATCTCCTGACTTCATGATACACCCTCCTCAGCCTTCCAAAGTGCTGGGATTACAGACATAAACCACCACACCTGACCCCCTTCTTCCACTTTTAACAGCACTTTAAATTCTGTGTTTGTAATCTCTCCTATACTTTCTAGAGCTTTGGTGCAAATTCATATTTACTTATTCTCATGACATTTAATAAAAGTTTAGCATATAGCTTCAAAGAGACTTTAAGAAACTTAATAATAAAGACCAAAATTTTACTCCTAATATAGTTGACTACTGTGTGGAATAGACAAGAGGTTATATTTTAAATATATGGAGGTCTATTAGCCATAACTTGCCTGGAGGATATCCAACTTCCTCTACATTCAGTTTTCTTATTTCAACTTCATTATCTCATTGTTTTATTCACAGACAGACTCAGACTAGCAGATACACATTTGGAAGACACTGAGCTAGAACACAGCATCAATTCCAAACAATGTATTCTCTACACAGACAAATTAGAAGTCTTAAATTAAAGCCTAAAAATAAGATAATTTTAGAAGAAAGCATATCATAGGCCAATAGAACATAATTATTAGTTGTGTTCTGGTAAATTAGCTAGTAAAAATAGGGTGCTTGTTTGCAGTATCTGCTGATTTCTCTGGCATAAATACTTCCACAATGACTGATTTTCAATAAAAAAAGGTTTAACCACTGATTTGCAGAATTCCTGAATATTTAATAGTCTGCTCTCATTAGTTCATATCAGCTGCCTAGAATACCACTAGATTTAATCATCTTTCAGAAACAAATATGCAGAAATAGTATTCCATTTCTTAGAACTTTAAGAAATGTATTACTTTTTTTAGTATTGACAAGTCAACATAAAGGGCTAAGGAAAATTTAAGTCATGGGTAGACATTTTGTCCATTCATTTATAAGATGGCAAAGGTGTGTTAATCTGTGAATTAAACTTTTCACTCACACTCCAGGGTATGTTTCTTAGTGCGCTCTGTGTATTCACAACTTCTATATATTTTATGTTCTTCTATATCACGAACATAAAAAACTGACAGGGAAAAAGCTTTCCAGCTCCTGCAGATCCCACCAGATCTTTATGGATTTGATCTAGTGAGAGGCTCTTCTCTGTAATGCTAGTCAATGTCACATTAAAGTCTTCTGTACCCAGGGAAGGCTCTGTCACTCTGATGCCATACTTTGCTTAATCACTACATTGACTACAGTCATAATAATATTAGTCCAGAGAGAAATACAGTGCTTCTAAGGACTCATAACCCATATCATATTATTTTTCTCCTTATCCTAGGCAGTGTCAAAATTAAAATGAGACTTTCTTTATCGTTTATTAATTCTGTTCTTTTCAGGTTAAAAAATGATACCATTTCACATTAGTTGAGAGAGAAAATAATAATTTTTCAATAAATAACATTAGGGCACATAATTAACAACCTGAACAAACTAAATTCAGTTTTACATCAAGACATGCAGAAAAAAAATTTATATTAAGGAAAACTATTAAAAAGTTAAACTAAACATACTAATCAGAAGTACACATTTACTTAAAACAAAAATTTTTGAACAAAATGCCAGTATGAATGTGTATCTCTGTGTTAAATAATCTCAATGCAACATTTTCAAATATTTTAAAAAATAACATTTCACTCATCTAACTGGCACAGTTCAAATACTGAATAGTATCCAGCATTAGGATGAACATGAAAGAAGTGAGAGTTCTCATGTACTTCTGATGGGATTAAGAACTGCTGTCATTTTTGTGGTCAAGTAGGCAATATATATGAAAAAACAAACAAATCTACTTGGTGCAATAATTCTATTTCTTCATATTTTTCACTGGGAAATATTGAAATAGGTGGTGAAAAATGCATGTATAAGTATGTTTCTTGATGTATTACTTACAATAGTAATTTAATGTCAATTTGTATTTCAATCAAAAGGTTTTTTTTCCTATACATTGGCGTGCTATGTAACCCTTAAAACAATAGCGTTCATTAGTACTTATTTGCATCTGAAGATGCTTTGACATGTGCAAAAGAATTTACCAAACTGTACACATACACAGACACACACACATTTATAATATGATCCAATTAGGATAAAAAAGATCATTTAAAATTCACATATAGCAATCATTTAAAACTCACATATAGCAATGTTTAAAGTCTTTTAAATTTATACAGCTGAAAGGTTTTTTTGCTGTTGTTATTTTTTTTTTATCAAATGGTATCAGAAGCAGGATCCAAAGAAGAGCTTCTAATGAACCCCAGGAGCACTGAGTGGACAAGCAAGGTACCTGAAAGACCCACTAGTGTCCCTTGATATCTCAGAGCCACTGGGAATCATGATGACTTCTCTCTCAAATTTCAGAGCTCCACAGATTTATGTTTTGAGTTCTCTGAGTTTCTTTGAGAAAATTTATTATCCAAACTGGGTTTGGAAATCATGACAAAAACTGGAATGGGTCCAGAAATGGATTTGATCTGGGAATTAACTGGCTTGGATCCAGTTACAGGCCTCTTACACCTGAGTGGGTCAGAAAGAAACTGGTAGCAAATGGTAATACTGTAGAGATTATACAATTTGGCTTTTGAAAATTCACAGACATTTTTGTGTTCTACCTTTTTGTTTAATTTTCTTGCACACTTAGGTAGAGAAAGAAATCATTGGCTCAGTTAATCAAGGGAACCTGTGAGTAAAGACAATATTTTAGGTAAAAATGGAATCCTTAATTTCTGGAAAACTGAGTTCCTTCTGGATTATACATTAGGCTTGGGAGGCAATGCAGTCATACAGAAATGGCAAAACCTTACTGAAGGTAACTTACAGTGATGCATTCCAAATGAACAACAACACACACAAGTAAATTTAAAAATGAGGGTTCCCAAATTAGTCTAATCTTGGGATGCCTATTAATATGCAGAAGCTTCTAAAAAGATTCAGAGATGATGGGACCCATCCAGGGGCACCTTTGAGCCTTGCCAGTTTGATATTGGGTGCTAAGTGGAGGGCTAATATCTATATTTTGTCACACATACTTCGCTCTGTCGAGGAAACAGACAGGTTACATTTCTTTGTGTTGCAGCTTGGCCCTCAGGGCTGTGGTGCAGCCAGCTGAGTCAGTAGGGCTGCTCAATGAAAGGGAACCCAGAAACCTGACATACTGGCAAAAGGGTAAGAATTTCTTACCAGTCATATTTCTGTCCTCTTTTTCTCTGTGCAAATTTGCTAAATGAACGGTAAAAATCACTGTTTACCTCCTTTGTAAAATTTTAATTAATATGAAAAAAATTCTGAGGCTTGTCTTAAACTGTAGTAAATCTGGTGTGCTTTGTGTGTCTTTCTATACTATTCTGTCGTAAAGAGGGATTCCTTAGGAAACAATGCATGCCTAAAACCCCATAAGTTCACTGTTCAAGATGGCCCAACAATCTGGTCAATAAAAAAATTGTTGAGGTCTCCATCTTGTATGTCCTTGGGAGATTTACCTTGTAACACATGCCAATATTCTGAGTCTCCACCATCACAATGGCTTCTGGGTTCATGGTTCAATTCCTAGTATAGGGAATAAGTACTTTCTGATTGATATTTGTGTTACCTTTGCCTTTTGAAAATTCCCTTCTTCTGTATGAACCATCTTAAAATTTCATTTTATAAGCACAAAAATATCAGCTGTTTGACCTGGCTAAAGTTAGGTAACAAGCAATTTAAAATAAACTTTATTAAAGAGTGCTATGTTTAAAAGTCAGCTTAATTAAAAGTAGATATTGAAGGTCTAGCAGCCTGGGACTACTTGGGAAAAACAAGAGGCACCAAAGACAATTTCTTGGCCCTGTTCTGCCAATGACTTCACCCCAAAGCAAGTAATCCAATTAAGAAAATTGGAAACTGGTAAATGAGCACTTATAACTACTGTAATAATCTTATTTCTCTGGTCTTTGCAGTTATATATATGTTGTGTGTGTAATGTTTATATAGAAGAGTTTTAATTAATTGGCTTAAAGAAAAATAAGCATTTAAGTCAAATATTTTAAAAGAAAAAGAAAAACTGTAATGCCTTTTAGTTCACATGATTTTAGTAATCTCTGAGAAATAAAATGTTTTAAAGATTATTGACAAAATGAAGACATTCCATCTAAATTATACAGGTCTGATACTTGCTTTGCTAAATGCTTCAAGGTCATAAACTGACTTGACTTTTAAGCCTGGGGACATGTGAAATTAGCCATGCCCCCTTGGCATGAAAAGAGGTTGTAATGGAAAAACATTTTATATAAGAAAGGATCATATATGATAAATTCTTGTACTAAAAAAAAAAATGATTTGTTATTTAAAAAAAAATTTTAGGACAGTCAGAAAGTCCAGGCATGTTGTAGATAGTCTAAGTAAGTCATGAAAGGAAATTTATGCACCAAAAGGGAAAGTTGCTAAGAATTACCACTATAATATGCAATTGAGACTACCGAAAAAAATAGGTTTACATGCAAGGTATATCAATAGAGTAAACTGTGTTTTAGATACAAGATTATAAGAAAGCACAGGAATGTAAATTTTTGCCTAAAGTGTTAAAGGATTGTTTTATGTTAGATAAGATAAAGTTAAGAGTTTAAACAAGCTGTGGAATAGTTATAAAAACTTAACCTTGTAATAGAAAATCTGTGTGTGAATATATTGGATAAATTTAAAGAGGAATTATTTGATTTTTCCATAAATTGAACATTGGAATAAAAGCACAACAGGGTTTTCTTAAAGCACTAATCTGCTCTCACAAAAATTGTAAAGGGTTATAAATGGTTATAAGAATCTCACCTTATGGTCTAACTGATTAAGATGGAATAGATTTGTCTATAAGGTTTATTAAAAATTGCAGTTGATGAAAATAGTAGACTAATGCAAGGATGAACTTGTCTTTCTTTCTTAAACAAGATCTTCATGTAATATTTAAATATAATGAAAGATTTTTGTTTGCTTTATAAATGAACTGCTAAAAAAGGTGGGGAAAACAAGAGATACATTGTTTAGAAGGCTAAGTTTCTCTCTGTCAATGAGTAAAGATTTTTGCCTTTTTTTGGTTAACATTTTTGAGTTATTACGTTGGCTAAATGAATGACTTATGGTAACCTTGAATTTTATTTCATAATATCAAGTGTCTTAAACCTTTAACATATTTGATAGAATTCTCAAAATTAAATTTCAGCTTCAAGATTATATTTTCTAACTCTTACTTTGGGATGCTACAGAAGGCCTCTGAGGCATCTGAAAGAGAAGTAAACAGGATTATTTGACATATTAAGTTACTTAGGAAGCATTGTCAAATTAAAAATGTTTAATTTTCAGGTTATATTTTAGTAAATTGTATGTGATTTCTAAAATTCTATTATGTCTTAGTATATGCTATCAATCATAATTATGGCTATTATGTTATGTTATTGTAGACCACAGAAATAACCAAATTTAGACCACCCCAAGCTGGAGTTTAGTGAAGCGATCTCAGCTCACCACAACCCCACCTCCCAAGTTCAAGTGATTCTCCTGCCTCAGCTTCCCTAGTAGCTGGGACTACAGGTGTATGCCACCACACCCAGCTTATTTTTATATTTTTAGTAGAGACAGGGTTTCATCATGTTGGCCAGGATGGTCTCAATCTCCTGACCTCATGATCTGCCTGCCTTGGCCTCCTGAAGTTCTGGGATTACATGTGAGAGCCACCATACCTGGCTTGAATATATTTTTTCTTGCTTATGGTTCTATAAAAAATAGAAGTGGAAAAGGGGTCTGTTGTATTCACTTACAGACTATACTTGTTTTTGAAGGATTTTGCAGTCTGAGTTGGACATGAATGCTCTTATACTTTGATATATAAAAGATGAGGGCCAAATATAAGTGAGAAACTTTACTGGTACCTCACTTAGATTGGGTACATATGTTGCCTCCTAGTCAGTCAGAAACAGAACTTTGATTAACTCCTCCCAACACAGTCATTTCTTTAATGGGTTAAAGAAAACACTGCCAGAAGCCTATGCTCTTTTGGAAGGGCATTATTTGTTAGGTCCTTTATCCATGGTTTGGAATATAAGAGGCAATGATTAAAAATGTATCCCTTATGATAGGCTCTATAGCAGATTCTACTATAAAAGCTATGATTACACAACAGACTTTAAATTCTCTCTTAAATGTTATGTGAAATACTAAAAGTGGCTAGACATAGAAGTATCTGTGCAGCTTCTGTCACTTATGTGCTATGGAACAAAACTTCAGGTATTGTAGATATTCAGTTGAATGGAGTTAACAAAAAGACCACTTATTCAAGTGTGTAAACTCCATATCTAGTTCATTATTTGATATATTTGAGTTTATGTAGTGTGTTTTATGGGGAACCTGAGTAAGGAGCATATTCCAAACTCTTGGTATTACCCTCCCGATAGTCATAATGGTCACCCTGGTGTGCTGTATTCTCTCAAAGGTTTTAAATGTTTGCGTGCAGCCATCTCTAGAACATCAAATGGTCTCTCTTCAAATGGAATGACAAGAGCTTAAAGAAATGTGGGACAATGATGATACCATAACCTATGAATGATGTGCTGAGATCAGACAAAAAATGATGGTATCAGAGAATGGCACAAAGGCCCTAAGTGTTGGTCACACTCTCACCTAGGTGAACACCTGACCAAAAAGGGGGAACATTTTTTAAGACAAAATTGTAGTAGACCATTGTTTCACTCAGCTCATGCACTACACCTAAACAGACCAACCAAACAAAAATGGAGTTGCTCGGGCTAAATGTGACATAATCAAACTGAGACTTTAAGGAAACACATACATCTTAGACCAGAACAGACCAGGTTTTGTTTTTCTCCTGTAAACAGGACATTCCAGCTTAAGGTACGAACAAGCACACCCTCTACTCAGTGCTTGTTCCTATCTTTGGAAAACTCATTGTCCTACTGTTTCCAAGTGGGGTTCAAGACCAAATAAGTACACTTACTATGGTGATAATGATATCAATGACTAAAATTTTGCTCAATCTCTCTCGCAAATTGAGAAAATAACCAAAAAGGGGAAATTGTTGAAGCAAACTAAATATGGCCTTAGGAGGACTCCATATTTTTATATTTGAGTCCTTGCAAATAAACTGCAACCTAACTTAATAGGTAGACAAGACTGAAACTCTAACTTGGGAATATATGCCTTATAATAACTGAGTATTGGTCAATCCCAGTGGCCATACTTCAGCCATTCATACACTGCTTAGTATTCAAGCTGTGTTAAAATAAAGCAAACGCCAACCGGTAACCAATCTAGCTGTTCTGTACCTCACTTCTGATTTGTGTATGTCATTTCCCTTTTTTTTTTTTTTTTTTTGGCTATAAATTTTCTTCCACTATATGGCTGTGCTAGGGTCTCCTTGCATCTGCTGTGATTCAGGGAGATGCCCAATTCATGAATAGTTCATTGCTCAATTAAACTCCTTCAAATTTAATTGAGCTGGTTTTTCTTTTAAAAATACCAAAACAACACTGAAAAGACTAAAAATAAAACAGCCAAAAAAATACGCCAAGATCCAGTGCTAAATAAAGCAGGGTGATTATCTACTAGGTTAAATGATATAAACAGGAAAATAATTTGCTAGCATAATAAATTAAATATCTAGGACAAAATAGGAAATCATCCAGCATACCAAGAACTGATTCCAATACTAAAATGAATCAGAAATTAAAATTATCTGAGAAGGATTTTAATATAACTTTTATAAAATTACTTTAGCAAATGATTGTAAACACTCAATTTAAAAACATATAACATTTCACAGAGAAACAGAAGTTATAATAAAGAACCAAATAATTTTACAACTGAAAGAATATAGAAATAAAAACACACTGAGTGCAATAAATGGAAGTAGTACAACTGACATAACAAAAAACAAAATCAGTTAACTTTGATTTTTTTTTGTTACCAATGTTAACTTTTGTAATAAACATTGAAATTCACTCAATCTGAAAAAAAGAGATAAGATAGACTAAAAGGAAAAAGAACTCCGCTCTATGGGACAATAACAAAAGTTTCAACATTCATATTATCAGAATCTAAGAATGAGAGGAGAAAAAATGTAAGAAAAAAAGAAGAGATTAAAAAATGCTTAAAACTCTCCAACTTTGGTGAAATATAAAACACATTCATCCAAGAAGCTGAGAGAGTCAAAAACACAAAGAAAACCACACTAATATGCATTATAGTATTGACAAGAAAAGACAAGAAAAAATTTGAAAGTAGCCAGAGAGAAATGATGCATTAAACATGAGGAAACTACACTTACAATGATAGTGAATTTCTCATCTACAACCATGAAGGTCAGAGGGAAGTGACATCTGACCTTCATATATATATATATATATATATATATATATATATATGGTCATATATATGTATATATAATACATATTATATATGTATTATGATGTATATTTAATATATAATTTTATATATTTATTAAATATATAAATTGATTTATATTATAATATATAAATATATAATTAAATTGGTGCAAAAGTAATTGCAGTTTTTGCCTTTGAAAGTAATGACAAAAACAACAGTTACTTTTGCACCAATCTTATATATATTAATATGTGTAAATATAAATATATATTGTATATAAAATCTGTATATATGATATTTAACCTATGCACATAATATATAATTACACTTATATTACATGTATAATTATTATGTTAGATTACATTTATGGCCCAGAATATTATCTAACTTATTAATATATGCATATATAAATATGTATATTTATTATGTAAAAGTCTATTGTATATATATAAAGATATAAATAAATAAAGATGGAATTCTAAAATATTTTCAAGCAACCTGCAAGAAAAAAGAAACAGATAAATGAGAAACAGTAAAACAAGTGAAAAATAAATAAAGTAACAGGATTAAGCACTAACATACCAATAATTACTTCAAATATAAATTCCATAAATACCCCAATCCAAAGCCAGAGGTTGAAATAGTGGATAAAAATCTCAACTAACTATGTACTGCTGAAAATAAGCTAATTTACAATTTAGTAACAAAAGTAGATTAGAAATAATAGAATCAAAAAAGATATATTATGCAGATACTAATTTTTAAAAGCAAAAATGGTTATAATATTAGATAAAATATATTTCAGAGCATAGAAAATTGCTACAGCCCAAAAGAGACACTATGTAATGATAATAAAAAGAAAGCCTGGAAAGTTATAATAATCCTAAATGTATATCTACCAAATACCAGAGTCTCAGCTTACATGAAGTGCAAACTGATACAACTGAAAGATGAACTGAACATACACAGCCATAATTGTGGAGTTTTACATCAAGTGGTAGAACTACTAGACAAAATATCAACTTGTTTATGGAAAAACTGAACATCAACTAACTAAATATAATTCTTATTTAGAAAATATTTCAGCACACAACAGCAGAATATATGTTTTCCCCATGGAATATTTATTAAGTTAGACCAAATCTTGGGCCATAAAGATAACCTTAAGAAATTAAAAAAATTGAAATAGTACAGAGTGTATTCTCTGACCATAATGGAATAAAACTAGAAATCAATAACAGAAATACAATAACAAAAAGCTCTAAACAAGTATAAATGAAACAACACATTTTCCCAGCCATTTATTGGTAAAAGAAGAAGCAATAAAAAAATAAAATTATATATGTAACTGAGTTATTTAAAAGATGTTTAAATATTTTGATGAAGCTAACGTGATAACAAGAGAAAAATTAATAGAAATAAATTCTTACATTAAAATTAAGAAAAGGTCTCAAATCACTAACTGAACATCATATCTCAATGAACTAAAAAGTAAGAATTAAAAAAAACCCAAAGCAAGGAGAAGGAATCAAACAGTAATAGGAACATAAATCAATGAACTGAAAATAAGGAAAACAGAGAAGATTATTAAAACTAAAAGCTGAAACTTTGAAAGAGTATCAATAAAGTTAATAAAGCTCTAGTAAGGCAGGCAATAAACAAGAAAAGAAAAAAGACAAAATACTAATCACCAATATCAAGATTGAAATAAATGATAACACCAGAGATCCTGAAGCCTTCAAAAAGGAAACAAATTAATGCCATAAAAAACGTTTTATTAATTTGGCAACTCAGAAGATGGAAATGTTCTTTGATAATTACAAACTACCAAAAATTAATTTA
The DNA here is from genome assembly GCA_963573385.1 of Cacajao melanocephalus. Taxonomy (NCBI): domain Eukaryota; kingdom Metazoa; phylum Chordata; class Mammalia; order Primates; family Pitheciidae; genus Cacajao; species Cacajao melanocephalus. The sequence goes on along the minus strand of CAUYLG010071652.1, from coordinate 2,607 downwards.
AAATAGACAATCTGAATAGCCTTATAAAAATAACAATATGGAATTGAAAAGTTGAGAAAAAGATTTCGAGGCCCAGATGAAGTTGCAGACAATTCTACTAAACAGTTAAATAATAAATAATGTCAAATTCATGTAATCTCTTTTAGAAAAATAGAAAAGAGGGAATACTTCCTACTTTATTTTATAAAATCTGTGTTACCCTGATACCAAATAAAATTTAATAAAGAACAGAAAACGACAGTTCAATATGCCTCATTAACTTAGATGCAACATTTTCTAAAAATTAGTAAACCTAATACTACAATGTATAAAAAGAACTATACACTGTTACTAAACTGAAATTTTTACAGTAATTTTAATACTTTTTTATACTGTAAGTTCTGGGATACATGTACAGAACACGCAGGTTTGTTACATAGGTATACACCTATGTATGCCTATGTATACAAGGATTGCTGCACCTACCAACTATTCATCTACGTTAGATATTTCTCCTATTGCTATCCCTTGCCTAGCCCTCTACCCCACAACAGGCCCCCATGTGTGGTATTTCCCTTCCTATGTCCATGTGTTCTCATTTTCAACTCCCATTTCTGAGTGAGAACATGCACTGTTTGCTTCTCTGTTCCTGTTTTAGTTTGCTGAGAATGATGGTTTCCAGCTTCATCCATGTCCCTGCAAAGGACATGGGGCTTATCTTTTTTCATGGCTGCATAGTATTCCATGGCATATACATGCCACATTTTCTTTATCCAGTCTACTATTGATGGGTATTTGGGTTGGTTCTAAGTCTTTGTTATTGTGAACAGTGCAGCAGTAAACGTACTTGTGCATGTGTCTGCAATAAAAATATGTGTACATGTCTTTATAATAGAATGATTTACAATTCTTTGTGCATATACCCAGTAATGGGATTGCTGGGTCAAATGGTATTTCTGGTTCTAGGTCCTTGAGGAGTCACCACACTGTCTTCCACAATGGTTGAATTAAATTACACTCCCACCAACAATGTAAAATTGCACCTATTTCTCCACATCCTCTCTAGAATCTATTGTTTCCTGACGTTTTATTGATCACCATTCTAACTGGCATGAGATGATGTCTCATTATGGTTTTGATTTGCATTTCTCTAATGATCAGTGATGATGAGCTTTTTTTCATGTTTGTTGGCCAGAAAAATGTCTTCTTTTGAGAAATGTCTGTTTATATCCTTTGGCCACTTTTTTTGGCTTGTTTGTTTTTTTCTTGTAAATTTAAGTTATTTGTATGTTCTGGATATTAGCCCTATGTCAGATGGATAGATTCCAAAAAGTTTCACCCATCTTGTAGGTTGCCTGTCACTCTAATGATGATTTCTTTTGCTGTGAAGAAGCTCTTTAGTTTAACTAGATCCCATTTGTCAATTTTGGCTTTTGTTTCCATTCCTTTTGGTGTTTTAGTCATGAATTTTAAGCTAATTCACCATTTGTAAACTAATGAATTCAATCAAGCATATCAACAGGCTAGATAAGACAAATTATAAGAGTATATCAATTGATGCCAAAAATTCACTTGACAAAAATTTGACATAACTCATGATTCAGAAATTAAGAAGACCTCCAAAATAAACTATCAAAGCTAATTATGGGCTCTAAATAAAGGGGTATCTATAAAATGACAAAGAATTCAGAGTAATTCTCTTAAAGGAGTTCAGTGAACTACAAAAAAAAAATGAAAAAATGAAACAAATTTGGAAGGCATAACGAACAAAAAGAGATAGTATCTCAATATGGTTTTGATTTGCATTTCTGTAATGACCAGTGATTATCAGCATTTAATATATGTTTGTTGTCCTCATATATGTCTTCTTTTGAAAATGGTCTGTTCCTATCATCTTTCCCCCACTTTTGAATGGGTTTGTTTGTTTTTTTCTTGCAAATCTGTTTTAGTACTTTGTAGATTCTGGATATTAGACCTTTGTCAGTTAGGCAGATCGAAAAAATTATTCCCCATTCTGTTGGTTGCTGATTCACTCTACTCATTGTTTCTTTTACTGTACAGAAGCTCTGGAGTTTAATTAGGTGCCATTTGTCTATTTTGGCTTTTGTTGCCAATGCTTTTCATGTTTTAGTCATGAAGTCCTTGCCTATGCCTATGTTATGAATGGTTTTGCCTAGGTATTCTTCTTCTAAGGGTTTTCTGGTGTTAGATCTTATGTTTAAGTCTTTAATTCATCTGGACTTAATTTTAGTGTAAGGTGTCAGGAAGGGGTACAGTTTCTCCTTTCTGCACTTGGCTAGCCAGTTTTCGCAACACCATTTATTAAACAGTGAATCCTTTCCCTATTGCTTGTTTTTGTCAGGTTTGTCAAAGATAATATGGTTGTACATGTGTGGCATTGCCTCTGAGGCCTCTGTTCTGTTCCATTGGTCTAGGTCTCTGTTTCAGTACCAGTACCATACTGTTTTGATTACTGCAGCCTTGTATTATAGTTTGAAGTCAGGTAGCATGATGCTTCCAGCTTTGTTCTTTTTGCTTAAGATTGTCTTGGCTATGCAGGCTCTTTTTTGATTCCATATGAAGTTTAAGGTAGTTTTTCCAGTTCTGCGAAGAAGGTCAGTGGTAGCT
>CAUYLG010071650.1:0-82744 GCA_963573385.1 Cacajao melanocephalus | reverse complement strand
GTTCTTTGTAGATTCTGGATATTAGCACTCTGTCAGATGGATAGATTGCAAAATTTTTCTCCCATTCTGTAGGTTGTCTGTTCACTCTGATGATATTTTCTTTTGCTGTGCAGAAGCTCTTTAGTTTAGTTAGATCCCATTTGTCAATTTTGGCTTTTGTTGCCGTTGCTTTTGGTGTTTTAGTCATGAAGTCTTTGCCCATGCCCATGTTCTGAATGGTATCACCTAGGTTTTCTTCTAAGGCCTTTATGGTTTTAGGTCTTATGTTTAAGTCTTTAATCCATCTTGAGTTAATTTTTGTATAAGGTGTAAGGAAGGGGTCCAGTTTCAGTTTTCTGCATGTGGCTAGCCAGTTTTCCCAACACCATTTATTAAATAGGGACTTCTTTCCACCTTGCTTGTTTTTGTCAAGCTTGTCAAAGATCAGATGGTTTTAGATGTATGGCGTTATTTCTGAGGCCTCTGTTCTGTTCCATGGGTCTATATATCTGTTTTGGTATCAGTACCATGCTGTTTTGGTTACTGTATCCTTGTAGTATAGTTTGAAGTTGGATAGCATGATACCTCCAGCTTTGTTTTCTTTGCACACTCCAGATGCTAGACAGAGTTCTCCTGTATGAGGTGTCTGTCAACTCCTGCTGGGAGATGTCTCCCAGTCAGGAGGCACTGGGGTCAGGGACCCACCTGAGGAGACAATCTTTCCTTTAGCAGAGCCTGAACACAGTGCTGGAAGATCTGCTGCTCTCTTTAGAGCCAGCAGGCAGGGACATTTAAGTCGGCTGAACCTGCACCCACAGCTGCCCCCTCCCCCATGTGCTCTGTCCTAGGGAGATGGGCATTTTATCTACAAGTCATTTTTTCAGAGATGCCCTTTTTTCAGAGATGCCCTGCCCAGAGAGGAGGAATCTAGAAAGGCAGTCTGGTTACAGAAACTTTGCAGAGCTGCAGTGGGCTCTGCCCAGTTCAAATTTCCTAGTGGTTTTGTTTACACTGTGAGGGGAAAACCACCTACTCAAGATTCAGTAGTCGCCCCTTCCCCAACCAAACTTGAGAGTCCAAGATCGACTTCAGAGTGCTGTGCTGGCAGCCAGAATTTCAAACCAATGGATTTTAGCTTGCTGGGCTCCGTGGGGGTGGGATCTGCTGGGCTAGAACACTTGGCTCCCTGGCTACAGCCTCTTTCCAGGGGACTGAACAGTTCTGTCTCACTGGCATTCCAGGCACCACTGGAGTATGAAAAAAAAACTCCTGCAGCTAGCTCGGTTTCTGCCCAAACACCCACATAGTTTTGTGCTTAAAACCCAAGGCCCCAGTGGTATAGGCATCGAGGGAATCTCCTGGTCTGAGGGTTGTGAAGACCATGGGAAAAGCATAGTGTCTGAGCCAGAGTGCACTATTACTCATGGCACAGTCCCTCATGGCTTTCCTTGGTTAGGGGACAGAGTTCCTGACCCCTTGTGCATCCCAGGTGAGGCAACACCCCACCCTGCTTCAGCACACCCTCCATGGGCTGCACCCACTGTCTAACCAGTCCCTATGAGATGAGCCAGGTACCTCAGTTGGAAATGCAGAAATGACCTGCCTTCTGCGTTGATCTTGCTGGGAGCTGCAGACCGGAGCTGTTCCTATTCAGCCATCTTGCCAGCCCACTTGACTTCTAAAGTTGAAAAATGTACCTCTTTCCCACCCAATACATTTGAAACATCCTAAAACCCATTTCCTTTCTAGTTCCATGTGGCTCAATGGGCTCTGTCCGGTGGCACGGCCCCCATTCCTCCCCTATCTTCCCAGAGCAGACAGCTCTGTCCTGGGTCCTGGGGCTGCCCTGAAATAGTAAAGAATGCCTCTTGGGGAGCTTCCTTCTTAATGCACATTTGTTTCAGCCACAAAATCACTCTCAGCAGATTCTTGAACCGAACCTTCCGAGGTTTGAGTCCCTGGCAGCCTGGTGATGGCCAGTGCCTTTGCCACAGGCTCTCCAGAACAGTCTTTCCTAAGCTTTAAATGTTCCAGACCACATAGCAGTTACACATGCAACATCTTCTGTAGCAGGAAGGCATGTCTCTAGAGTTTTATGTCCCTGAACTGCCTTTTAATCCCATTCAAGTAGGCTAAGTGGAGTTTGTAACAGCTTTAATCTCTTCAATTGGCCCCTTTTGTCCCTAATATAGTTAGTATTATTTGCTGGAACTGAATGTCTCTTTCCTCGTACTGTCCTTTTGTTTTCTGGCCAAGGCATCTGTTTTCCTAACATGCTCTTCTAACAAGTCTTGTGGGGTCTCCCCGTAGTCAGGAAGAGCTATCAAGTCCATGAGTTCTGAGTCTGCCAGTGGGTTTCTTTGCTCAACAAAAACTGCTTATTTTTTCTATCTTTGCTTTCCTTAGTGGAATAATAGCAACCGGTATGTTCCTATCAGACCAACATCTAACCCAGTTTCAGAATCATCTATTTACATCCAAGCTGGTTCCTCCATTAATATATTTCCTCTTTCTTGTGCCATCTTTACAGCAAATCCTATACATCTCTTGGGCATATGACCCCACCATCGCCATGCTATGATTTGAATGTTTGCATTCCCTCCAAAAGGTACGTGTTGGAACTTAAACCCCCATGTGATAGAATTAAAAGGTGAGGCCTTTAGGAGGCGATTAAGGTAGTAGTTAAGTCATGAGAGAAGTCCCACACCGGGAAGGGGAAGTGGCTGAGCTCAGTGTGCCCAGGTCTTCTCCAGAACTCATCACCAGAGGAGTCTCCTCTCCTTCTGTGGGAGGAGTGATGACGGAGCAGTAGAGGCCACGTGGAATGTCTAGTAGATATCCCACTACATGGAGGAAACATCAGTAATGGTATTTTCACCTACTCCACATGAAAGTAAAGGGGTAAATAGAGTCCACACCCCTGACCACTGAATATTGCTATACTCCCTATGTTTATTCGTTTCTTTTTAAAAAAGCATTTTATTATTTATGTATTTATTTTGAGACAGAGTTTCACTCTGTCATCCAGGCTGATGTATAATGGTACAATCACGGCTCACTGCTATATTATAGGCATGAACCTCCGTGCCCAGCCTCATTTATTTCCTTACACATGTAATTATTGTTTTAGTATCGGCATTCTACATGAAACCATTAATGACATCAGGGCAAAGACCTTGTCCATTTGAGTCACCACCATAATTCTTGAGCTTAGCACAGTGCCTGGCACATTAAGGCAACTTCATTAATATTTGTTAAAAGAACAATTCAGATCAGATACATGTCATGCCATCAAAAAGAAAATCACTTATTTGTGACATTTACAAATGACTGTGTCTGCAGTACACAGTTTCATTGTTATTTTGTTTTTTGGAGGCTTCAATTAGCCCAATACTTGTAGGGCCCCCTTCACTTTGTATCTGGAGACAGCAGCACAGGCTGCAAAACGGCAGGTGTTAAAGTTAATAAAAGACACCACTGAGTCCAATGAGGCATCTGAGTGTTTTCCCACTGAATGCTGTATTGTTTCTGAATATTCCTAACTATCTAAGATTCACTCATGCAAGGAAAAACCATATTTACAATGATCCCAAATATACCTCCCATGGAGCATCAACCATTTCTTCAAAATAAAATTAAAGCTCCATTCCTGTTTTTCCATGAAGCCTTGACTTACTGAAAGCTGATGTCTTCCCCTGCCAGCCTACTGCAGTGTACCAACAAAGTCCTCAGCTCTTAAAACCACCAAATCTAACCGTGAGGGATCCCAGCAACATCTTCCCTCATTACTCTCCCTGTTGTCTTTCTGTTGGTCTGAACTTTCTTTTCGGTGATCCTCACCAAAGCCTTTGGGGTTTCCATGCTTCGAGCCTCAGCCCTTTCTCTTTTCACTTTACCATCCTGCCTTATACAACTCCACCTCCTCAATCGTTAGGACTCCCAAACCTCTTCCTTAGCCAGAATTTGACACCTCCTGTTAGACACAGGCACCCGAAGTTTAACAGGAGCCAAACCGAATTCACTGTCTTCCTCAAGCCTGTTCTTCCTCCTGAAGTCCTCATACCCAAAGACAGATGTCTCTGTCTGCAATATCAGATCCACATTTTCTTTTCTTTTTTGAGGCTGAGTCTCATTCTATTGCTCAGCTGGAGTGCAGTGGCACAATCTTGGCTCACTGCAACCTCCGCCTCCCAGGTTCAAGCGATTCTCTTGCCTCAGCCTCCTGAGTAGCTGGGATTACAGGTGCCCACCTCCATACCCATTTTGTATTTTTAGTAGAGATGGGATTTTACCACGTTGACCAGGCTGGTCTCGAACTCCTGACCTCAGGTGATCTGCCTGTCTTGGTCTCTTGAAGTGCTGGAATTACAGGTGCAAGCCACCATGCACGGCCCCACATTTTCTAAATATGTCTCCACTCCATTGAGCCTTCTTTATTCCTGCCATCAACATCTTCATCTGGGTCCCTATTCTTTCCCCATTAGAACTGCCACAACAGTCTTTAACTGATCACTTTTTCTCTCTAGCCTTGACAATTTTATGTCTATGCTCCTGCTGCCAACAATGTTATTAAAGATCTAAATCGAATTATGCTGTTCCTGCTTAAAATTCCTTCTCTGGCTCCCCAGCATCTGCAGAATAAGGGCCAAGGTCACTAGAAGGGCACTTAAAGTCCATCTAGATTCGATCCTTGCTCACCTTTCACCATTACTTGCCACCTATCCTCACCTCTGAACTATCTTTCAGCAATTTATAGCAGCTTAGAGTTCCCTAAGCTCATGTAACCAGTAAGAATTTTCTTCATGAGACACTTGAGAAACATCACATTTATTTTTCTAGATCAAATTAAAACTGCCTCAGCCTCTTTTTTTTTAGCCGGAGTTGGTGAGACATTCAATCCCAGTTACCTGTCAGTGCCGTAAGAATCCCAATTCTGTAAAGGCTCACACAGGAAAGACATCTTCTCCCCAGTCCACGTGGTCAGCTTTATTGTGACTGTTCTTCTTACACAATGCCTATGTCAAGGCTCTCTGCAGGGCGTGTGCAAATGCTTTTTCCAGAAGGTAATAGTAACAATGGCATATACTTCTACAGCAGTGCTCAATACATGCTAGCCCCTGTTCTAAGCAATTTGCACGTATTAGCTTATATATTCCTCACAGCAATTCTATGAGATAGGGTAGCAGAATAGTCTGCCCCCAAGATAGGCCACTTTGGCATGAGGATTATTTTGAGCCAAAGACAATAGAGAAAAAGCAGATGTAAGACAAGCTTTCTGTCTCCTTTCTGTTGCCTAAAAGCAGGACATGAATTGTGATCAAGGAGGACAAAAAGTGAATCACCAGACAGACATGACTTGAGACCTTATCCTGGAGCTGGCACCAGAAGAATCTATCTAATGAACTTCACTATTAGCCTTGGCTTGCCGCCAGTTTCCCATATTATTTGCCCTCCCTCAATTGGCTACCTTAGAGACTCGAGCTTCCCTTTTCTTTGTCTTGTCACTTCTCTAAAAAGGTATTGTTTTGTGCAGAAGAGGCTGTGTTAGCCGAAGTTCTAAATCACCTCTTTGAAGTACCCATTTTTCGATATTCTCATATGTTACATGCATAATGCAACATGTTAATAAACGTGTTTGTTTTCCTCTTCTTAATCTGTCTTTTGTTACGGAGACCCCAGTTAAGAACTTAGAAGGATAAGGGGGAGATTGTCTTTCCTTCCCTGCTACTATTCCCACCAGCCCCATTTTGAATGTGGGGAAGCCGAGGCACAGAGATTTAAGTCCAAGGGTGCTAGTAAGTCTGGGATTTGACACATCAGCCTGACTCCAGAGTCCCTGCTCTTAATCCCTGCATTCTACAGCCTCTTGTGAGTGATGTCGCTTTGCACTGGTTGCAGAGTTGTCCACAGAGGAACTTGGCCATTGCTCCAAGACTGCTGGACTTGTTCACCACCTCCACACAAGCAACCACGTACCATTCCCACTGTATGATGCCTTCCTATCCTGTACTTAAGGAAGTCCCCACCAAACTCTCGGAAGTTTGAATCCCTATCAAATGCTAAGAAGCTACCACACCCCTCTCAGGTCATTTTCCTTTTCAATCCAAAGTATCAAGATTGCTCTCCTTCTCCCTCATCCTTCAACTCCAGATGACTCCCTTGATGGCCCCCAGGCACTTTCCATGGCTCCAGGGCATTTTGACCAGCTGTCTTGCTCTTCTCCTTTCTTGGCAGTCCATTCCTCTAGCCTCCTGTTGTTTCTTCACACACAAGTGTATACTTTAGGATCTTTACACTTAGCTGTTCGTGCCACCTAGAACTCATTCCCTAAGACAAACTTTAAACCACAAACCCTGTCAGACTGTTCTTGGGGCACAAGGCAAGAATTTGAAGTTTCTTGTTTCAATACTTTGAACCTACTGCACCACTAAGAATGAAACAGAAATGAACAACTCAATCGCTTATACTGCCCTACAAATCTTGCTTTTCCTGCTACCAGAGGGGAAAAACTCTGGAAAGCTTATTTCTTTTTCAAAATACAGCTTTGCAAAGAAGCCCTTTCTGCCTTCTTCTTTGGTTCTGCATCTGTACCTTGAATGTATTTCTATTGTTGTGCTTGCCAAAACACACTGTAATGTTCTTAATATTTTTTATAGTTGTTTCTTACATAAGACTGAGTTCCTCAGGGGTAGAAACGGACTCTTATATAACTCTGTATCCCGGCTCCTTAGCAAGATGCCTAGAAAATACAGGTTGAGTATCCCTTACCCAAAATGCTTAGCATCAGAGGTGTTTCAGACTTCACATTTTTTAGGATTTTGGAATATTTGCATTATGTACTTACTGGTTCAACATCCCTTATCTGGTAATCCAGAATGCTCCAAAATCAAAACTTTTTGAACCCTGACATGATGCTCAAAGGAAATGCTCCCTGAGCATTTCTTATTTTAAATTTTCAGATTAGGGATACTCAGCCTGTAATAAATACTTAAAATGGTTTGATCATTGAAGTGAACCAGACCAAGGTCAATGTTGTAATTATCATTATCTTACCACCTCTCCACCTTTACTGCTACGCCCCAGGCCACAAGCTTCTGTCATTCTGTTTCTAGATTAGTGCAGTGATCTTTACCCATTTCAGTTTATTTTCAGCCCAACAGCCAGGATAATCCTCTTAAAAACCAATCAGAAAGCCCTACATGGCCTACAGGGTTGTCCATGATCTGCGCCCCCTCCCTCATACTTATCTGATCTCATTTTCTACTATTCTACTCATCACTGGAGCCACACTAGGTCCCTGTCATTCCTCAAATACACCCAGCATCGCCCAACAGTCCCAGGGCCTTTATTATACTTCCTATCCCCTCAGCCTGAAATGTTCTCCCCCATATATCATCATGGCTCACTCCCTCACCTCTTTTTTTGTGTAAATACCACCTTCTCACTGAAACCTTCCCTGATCACCCCATTGTAATTGCCTTGCTTTACTTTTCTTCATAGCATTTTTTTCCCTTTGTATAGAATATAATATGATGTAACATATTTATAATGTTACATTATTGAGAGCCTCCTCTAGGAGGCTCTCAATAAATCTGTGTTGAGTGACTGATTCTTAGACTGAAGGAGCCAATGTCTACTCTCATCTCTGCCACTAATGGAACAAGTCATACAACCTAACTGTCCTCAGCTGCTTCAGCTCTAAAATAAGGTTGAGCTAGAAGATCCCTTAATGGAAGATTTATAATGGTACCACAAAAGAAAATCTAAGACTTTTTCCTACCCACTTTTTGTCTCTTGTGCTCTTTAACAAAAAAAGTGGCAGTCAGCATCACAATGTCAAAACATCTATTGATCCTTACACATAAGAATTAGCCTCTGGGAAAAATCCAATCCCTTGCTCCAATAGTGGCCTAATTCTTGATAAAGAGCCACACGCACACAACTCCACATAACAACACATTGTGCTCCCTCACACACATACAAAAGTGAGAAAGCATCACAAATGCTCTTCACCAGAACTCCTATCTCCAGACTTTGGAATCTTTCCCAAGTTTCTGCAAACATCTATTCAGCCCTATTTTCCAGGTGACCTCAACCTCAAATGTATTCAGGGACTTGCACCACATCCAGAAGTCTCCGGATTGGATCCTCCTCCCCTTTCCTGGGCTTCCTAGGAAGGGCTCTGCTATGTTTCCATTTTTGACTCACTTCCAGGTGTCTCTGAGAGGTTGCTTTTGCCCTGTTTCCTACACTTTCTAGGCTCCTGTCCTAAGCCCTTTGCTGATTCATCTCCTAGGCTCCACAATGGCCACAGCAAAGCTTCTCCAATTATGCAGATTTCCTGCTGGGACACCAGTCTGTGTCTTTTATACATGCAGGGATTCAGCTAGACCCTGGGTGAGATATTATAATGGATAAGACATTACCCTTGCCCTCCAGGTGCTTACAGGCTAATAATACCTATGAAACTAATTAACTTCGAAGGAAATAAGAGGAACCACCCTCAGTTGTCCCATTTTTGTTAACATTCAGGTTACACAAAGCCATACGACTTGCTTCCAAGTCTTTGTAAATAAATACCAAGGAGAAACCACTGCCAAATCAATACATTTTAATTGGAAGTGTTTATGAAACCCAGGAGAGTTTCCTAAATGTATTAATTGCTTCCCAAGGAAATATAAAATTCACAATTACTAAAACCATGAAAATTAATACAATGACAGCTCTAAAAGATTGCTTTGTAAACTGTTGCTAAATACGTGAAAATAAACCAATTGACCTTTTAAAAAGTTAAAAAAAAAAAAAAGCTCCGATGATCAGTATACAAGAATTGTTTGCCTTGAGAATAACCAACTCACTTAGGACAGCACTGCACTTCATTTAAGAGATTGCATCAACTGCATCACTAGTTTTCAAAAAGTTATTTCAACAAAGAAGGTAGCCAAAAGGTTAGATGTGAATTATCCTCCCCTTCCTTGTACCCCTACCATATACATTAGTGCAGGTAAAAAATTCTCTATTAATTCTGAATTTAGACTTTAAAAAGCAGTTTGAAGTAAAAAATAGCAATTATCTTTCTGTATCCTAAGATTCTTTTTTCATTTAAAGTTTCCACTGAATTGCATCAGATGATAGGATGAAGGGCCAGTTCTCCATAAAATACCAGATTTGCAAAGCTTTAAAAACCTGAAATTTCCCCCTGGAAAAGAACCTTTTCATTTGCATTTGGATGGCCAATCTTTCAATAAACATTTCTGAGCAGTCTCTATGTGGCTGTTACTGTGTGAGGCATAGCAGAATAGTCAGAAAGACCCAGTCCCTGGCTTCAGAAGTGCACAGTCTTAGGAGAACAGGGGTATTAGCTTTACTAATGAGAGCCCAAGAGAAGAAACACTTAAGTCTGCCCGCCAAGGACCTAACACTTCACCTGAGAATTGAAGGATGAATAAGAGTTTGCCAGGCAGTCAAGATGGGCAAGGGCATTCCAACAGAAAGACTAGCATAGACAAAAGACTCAAAGACCTGAGAAAATGGGTCAAGGTCAAAGAGCAAGTAGCTGATACTAGACCCTACAGTATGGGGGATTCCATGGAACATGGGGCTAGACAAGTGAACAGAGGACAAATAAAAATCATGATTCATCATTGAGCACTTATAAGGTACCAGGTACAATGACTGGTGTTTTACATAGATTATTTGATACCCCAAAAACCCTTTAAAATAAGTACCATTATGATCACCCCAATTTCACAGATGAGGAATGTGAGGCACAAAGAGGTCAAGTTACTAGTTGAAAGTTTCATAGCTACTCAATGGCTTTGAAGCAACAACTTCGTCTCTGGAGTCCACATGTTTAACCACCTTTCAAATTAGGAAAGATCTTGCACACCAAGCATAGGAGTTGAAAAGTATCTTTTAGGCAATGGGAAGCTGCTGATGAATACTGAGCATGGGTACTGAGTATCCTCATTTGATATGTACAATAAAATGATCACTGTGGTGCTCTAAAAGATAGATATTTTAGTTTTACTTGTTTGTGTGTTGGGGCAGGGGCAGCAGGAGGAGGGCAGAGCACAGAGGCCAGAATCCCCATAATGAAGAGAATGCAATTCTTAGTAAAAGAAAAAGCAAAGGCCTGACTTGGGCAGTAGCAGTGTAGACAGAGAAAAAGGGGTAGATGTACAGATTTTTAGGAAGTAGAAAAAAGGAAGACTTGGATATTGGATGTAGAACAGGTGTAAGACAGGTAAGTGAGAAGCACCAACTATTGGGAAGGGAGCATCTCTTTCCCACTCCGGATGTTTCCCTAAATATCAAAGGACATCAATTAATACAAACTTTCTGGCTTATCTCTGCCCTCTTACTTCCACGCCCTTCCAACTATAGCATTTCATATGATGGTGAATTTGGCAGAAAAAAAAAGACACTCCTCTTCCTTCTCTCTTGGTGGCAAGTTGCCCTCAGAAAGCACGTTTTCTACTCTGCATTTCAACAGAGTAAGGAGCCTTACAGTTTTAGAAAATAAACTCAATGCCTTCCCCCTCAACCACTACAACTGATGCATAAACCAGGAATACTGAGAAATGAGACAAAATCTTGACAATTGAGGATGCATAAGTCCTAAGCTTCTGGTGGTGTCCAAGATTTGAGGCTGTTTGGTGAGTAGAGAAGCTTAGATCTTCCATGTGGCAAGTTTTGACAGTTAGGCAGTTGGTTTTTAGCTGCCTAGCAGGACAAGAGGCTGTACACAGTTTTCCCCTTGGCTGATCTTTGCTTCTTGTGGCTTATTCCACAATCAAGAGGCAGAAGGCCTGTACAGAACCCTTCATTGCATCTAAGGTCACAGACTGTATTATGTTTGTGTATTATTATGTAATATGTTTCAGTGTCTTGTAGGCAGGCAGTACAAAAGGGGAAAAGAATTTTAAAAGTTTCAAATGCATGGGATAACAAAGAGAAAAAATACAGCTCTATTAAGATCCAATGATAGGAGCTGCCTCCATTGGACATTGTTATTCTTTCTCAGGGGCCACCAATGTCTCAAACAGCATGTCAAAGGGAGGAGACAGGTGTATAGGGAATATTTGCTCTCAGGTATGCTAAGGTCCCAGTGCCCAAATTAGATGACCTCTTGCTGGAACATTGCTCTCATAGCAATTGCATTTAAGGTCACAGGTCGTGTGTTTTGGACAAGTGATATCAACTGACTGGCTTCCTGGTACAGCTGAACTCTTCCTCTTTTGGGACTCCATGCAGTTACCATTGTATTTCAAGCTTGTAACAACTCTTAAGTAAAATACTGTGTTCTGGGAACACAATTTTACCAGGGATAGGAAGCAACAATTCAAAGGCTAAGGGATGGTTTATTTTCTAACCAATGATGTTGAATGCCCTATCTACTCAAGATTCTTTACAAAAGGTACTCATGGAGACTTGGAATTCTATCAAGATAACTGCTGAGGTACAGAAGAACCCCCCAATTCTACTTAGATTCTACCCGGGCTACAGTCTCTGGAAAATTCCCAATCTATTCAGAATCCAGAGCATCTCTCACTAAAACTAATCAAAATAAGAAACTGAGGAGGATGAAATATTGATTTTAATTTCCTTGGACTTTCAAATCACGGTAGCAAGAAAATACGATTTTGGTCTTGAATTCATCTGGATTTATTAAGGCTTTAGAGTTTCATTTCTCCCTAGACATCGCACAGGGAATTGATATTCACTTTGAATGCATCTTTACAATGTTGGTATTTTGGTTTTGAAGTATGATAATGCTGTCCTTTAATCCCACGGCAGGACATGGGCTATGTGCCATCATCATCTGTGATAGAAAATAGAGCAAGGGCGAATAGATGGCCTTGAAAAACAAGTGGCCTAGGAGTTCATTCTGTGGAACTTGTCTGATCCATGTTAAAGCCGTCCCAGAGCAAAATCTTCATTGCCCACCTGTGGCTCCAGGATGATCTCCCAAGAAGCAAAGGAAGCAGGAGGTGGGAGCGGGCTGATCCAACAGGCTGCTGCTTTGCCTCTGAGCACTGGGAGAGCCCCGCTCTAGCTTAATAAACCAAATAGTTCATTAAGACCAATAGAATAAAAATATGGTAACTAATGGAAAAAGAATGACTCTTCCCCACTGTTGATGTTCCCCTTTAAGTGAAGGGCCATCGGTTAGAATAACATAACTGGCCTTGTTCTACCGCTTGACTTTTTTAGCCTAATCCCACCCTATACCTAGCAGCAAAATCTTCTGGGGTTGGGGTCCAGGGACCAGTGCGTTTTAAAAGCTCCCTGCAATTTTAATATGTAGGGAGAGCTAAGAACCAATGAACTAAATGATCTCTAAAGTTACTTTCTAATTCTTCTTTTTAAAAAATGCTGTGACACTACCAGCAGTTAGAGAAAATGACTTCAAGGCCCTTGGGACACCCTTTTCTAGCCGCCCTGAGGCTCCAGTACATAGTATGTAATCAGCCTTCTAATGGGAGAAAAACAAAACAAGGCTTCACATGTTGGTCCCAAAGCTTGCCTCTTCTGGCTGCCCCACCATGTCACTGCCATACAATCAATGGAAAAACTGTTCTTTACCGTAACTTGAGAGGGAGATAATCAGGAACAATCCAGCTACACCACAGCCTAATCACAATGACTGATATTTCTAGGGCTGCCTTAATCAAGCCTCCAAGTAGATAGACACTTAACGGTCAGGTCAGACCGATTCTAGAAAGATTCTGCCTTGGCGGTGGGAATCTTTTATAAACGGAAATTCTCCATTCAGCCTTCCCTCTCACCTAAGTGCAAAATCCCTCCTAATGGTAGCATCTGTTGTCTGCAGCAAGCAGAGTTGATTACAGATGCTCTGAAAGGAATTTAAGTCTTTTCTCTTGCTACTCAGGAGGTGACCGTGTGATGGGAAACAGTAACTCTTTTTAGAATATAAAAAAACTTTGGCTAAACAGTGACTACAATAATAAGGTAAAAGACACATCGTTGTATAAAATATTAATATATGTTGGATTTTTATCTCTTTCTTTGGTACTAAATATGGCCAATACCCATACATGCACTGTCTCTTATAGCTACAGAGCAGGTGTGCAGGTAACTGGTTACCAAGCAACGTATTGGCTGGGGATTAGAGCACACACTTGCATGGGCATAACTCTGAATAATGCAAACCTTGTTAAGTGATACATTTTTCATTATCCTAGTATCACATCAAGTTCTATACCACTTTTTTTTTTCTTTTTTAATCTAGGGAACATATTTCTATTAAGAACCTTGAAGAAACCTTACCATCAGATATTTCGTTTTTATTAAAAACAATGAAAAGAACAGATTCATTATATCTTATCCATCAAATGTGTTATCTACCTAAACATCTGTTCAGTTTTTGTTGTCGTGTTTAGAAAGAATAATTATCCAGCAGACCTTATAAGAAATGAATTCTGATGGAGGGAATGAACTTTACTAATGACTTGCATTTATAACTCCTCAAGGAAAAAGTTACCTATTCTCATAATCCTGTTTGTTCTTTCAAATTAAAATGTCTTTGGTGGTTATTTTAGAACTTAGAGGGTTTTTCAAAATTAGCTCTCAAAAGTCTTCTGATCATTAATAAATATGATCAAAATATATTTATTTAAAATGCTTTTAACTCCTCAGTCTCTGAGTATACAAAATGCCTCTGCTCTTTCCCTTTACCTTCCTAATTTAAATATCCTGCAGGAGAACTCTAAATAACTAGAAAATTCTTAGTTTATAGGAAATTTCTCTGATACTCGTGATGACATTATTTTTCTTTTTTAATTATAAATAAATGTTGTGGAGGAAATTAGCAGAGGATGGAAGGAGGGAGAGAAGGGAAGGAGGGAAATAAAAAAGAAAGTAAAAAAGAAGAGTATTTAAAAGGGGTCCTGATTCCTCTTTTCTTTGGAAATGTTAGACAGGTAAGAGATCTGTTTCTGTGACTCTTCTGTGTATTTCATAGAATGGCGTGGTTTCTTAAAGCCTACTTTGTAATTGTTGCAGTGATTTGCCCACTCTAGAGAAGGTATATGAAGTAGAAACGGAGTATGAAGAGACATTGGTACAAGGGAACGAGGTGTGTATTCCTGTCCTTAATTTTAGAGTTATATATCTGGGACATTAATTTTATTACAAAAATGGACAAGTTCATTTTTCTAAACCTGGAAAGACGCCAGTGGGGTTCTGTCTTAATTATGAGGACAGAGGGGAAAAAAAAAACATTTTACCCAGAGCTTGCTGGTAAGGTCTTAGTTATGAATATAGAGAAAAGACACATTTTACACAGCCTTTGGAGTTCATGCGAGGCTGCATACAATTGCTTGCCTCAGAGAATGGAGCAGTGGGAACTTGCTTCTGACCTGATGGCTCACTGAAGCTCAAACTGGCAATTTTATGAAATTTCCAGCAGTTTTGTAACTGTGTCTATTATTTATGATTCAGCATCTTCAAATTTATCTACGGTATACTTAACTTGAGCTGAACACTAAAAAATGGCAAAGTTGGCAGCTTCATATTTTGTAGGGAACAAGCTATGAAAGCTATTCCTACTCCCTGCATCTGCTCTTTATTTTAGGAAGGAAATACAATATTCTGCATTCTAGGGGTAGGATGGAGAGTCAACACATAATTCCTTGATGTGAAATGGACATTTCTTTTATTTAAATTTAAAATTCATATGTTATGTTTGATACTATCCTTATATATATTAAAATAAGTATCTAGAATTCATACCTCTACAAAAAAGCAAGGTGAAATAGCCTTTATTCAACATGCTGCCATAAGATACACACAGGTAAGTTTCCTCCATCACTGTTTTTCTCTGGTAATTTTTTTTCTCCCAGATCTTTCCTAATAGAATTGTTGTGTGAAAAGGTCTTTTGAATGCTAAGTCATCAGAGTTGTTTTAAGAAAAATACAGGTAACTGTAGGCTACATGATATGTGTGGCTTTAATTTTGTTCTAAGATCTTTCTGTTAAACGAAAAGAATATATTGTTATCAATCTATCTTTATTATTTGGGGCATTTCAAATATCATATCTACATACAGAGTCTTCTTATAATTTTAGCTGGTTTATATCAAAAAGATAATTTCCCCAACAATATTATTTCAACCAAAAAGCACACTTGAAAGATACTCATTGCAAGGAATTATAACTTCCTATCACAGATATTTGTGCTGATCCAATACACAGATAGATTTATGCACATACATCACTGATACCCCAATTCATACACTCATAGAATCTTATAATAATCATGTAACAAAGAAATCACACAATCTAGGTAAAATTTTTAAAACTAAATTTTTCTAAAATCATTGTCTGTCTAGTATGTCTTGATTAGTAATATTCTTTACTCCAAAAACAAACTTTTTATAAATGTGTTTGCCTAAATTTGTCACCATTTCTCACAATCCAATAATAAATGAAAAGGAGAAAAAATGGTCTACAAGCCTCTTTTCTTTTGAAATCTTTCCTACTGAAAACAACTGTGTTACACTTCAGAATTGAGCCTTTAGATATATAAATTAGCCAATATTGCCTAGCCTGTTGTTATTTAAAGGGGCTATATAGACTTGCTCTTTTCTTTAAATGAAAACATCCAAATTTTAGATTTGCAACATGCAAAAATAAGTAATAATTTATATTTTATATCAATTTCAAAACAAAAAAAACACATTTGTGAGACTCAAAATGAATGAACAGCACCTGCTGTTAGTCTATCTCCTCTTATGAATCACCCTTCCTCCTCTTCCTGTGCCCCTGGAGCTGCTTGAGAGCCACAGCCAAACTAGTTGGCTTTGTTTAGCAAAGAATATGCTGTTTCACCTTGAAATCTGAATTTATTAAAAGGTATAGAACTTTCTACTTTAAACATTGTTATCCAACTCTTTTTCCCTGAAAAGTTGAAATGCAATCTAAACACTATTCTCAGAGTGGACACCTATATAATTACATTTGCAGTTTAATGCATTTTCTTAGGTTGTTTGAATCCTTCTCAGAACTCACGTAGGCCAAATATGTTATTACTGAGAGAAAATTTATTAGAATGTCTACTATGCTCGTATTTAAAATGTCAGCCTCATGATTCATTTCCTTTTGTCAATTCTCCTATGTGCTTGAACACGTAATTAACAAAGTCTTTCTTTTTTATTTATTTATTTATTTTTTGAGATGGAGTCTCATTCTGTTGCCCAGGCTCGGGTGCAGTGGTGCGATCTTGGCTTACTCCAACTTCTGCCTTCCGGATTCAAGCAATTCTCCTGCCTCAGCCTCCTGAGTAGCTGGGATTACAGGGGCCTGCCACCAAGCCTGTCTAATTTTTTTGTATTTTTAGTAGGGATGGGGTTTCACCATGTTGGCCAGGCCGACTTCAAACTCCTAACCCCAAGTGCTCTGCCTGCTTTGGCCTCCCAAAGTCCAAGGATTACAGGCATGAGCCACAGTGCCTGGACATTAACAAAGTCTTTCTTAACAAAATCTGCTGGCGGGGAGGGCAAGGGTGTCTAGAAGGAAGAGATTTGAGTGATAGGAAGGATGCAGGTCTGTGAATAGGCCAGGTTAGCACTAAAGGAGGGGGTCCCTGGGCCAGCCCTCAGACTGAGAACCCATCAGATAGACAGGAACAATGCCCCATCACCCTTACCCCAAACACATCTAGAGGACCTGAGTGTTGTCTTTCTCCTTGACTATTGAGGAAGGAGATCTAGTCCCCTGAGAAACAGATAAAAGACATCAGTATCCTGAATTGCATCCTTACGTTACCAGTACATTTTATTACCTACTAATTCATTCTCTGGTATATAGAATGTATCTTTTCCATTATCAGCTACAAGTTTAATTTCATATGTGGGTACTTACAAATACGTATTAAAGAGAATCAGTGTTTATTAAGTACATTCTTGTACCTGATACTTTATTTGCATTTCCTTATTTAATCTCCTCTACACCCATGTGTAGCTGTATTCTTATCCATCTATTGTATGTGAGAGAAACAAAACTCAAAAAGGCCAAGTAGCACACTTATGCGAAGGAACACACTTGTGAAAAATTGGTCTGGCATTCAAATTTAGGTCAGATTCCAAAGCACCTGACCTTTCTACAACATCGTGGAGGTTGGTGAGATATAGATTTCCTCACAAGCTGAGGAAATTGAATTTGGCATTGAATAGCGTCATCCAGATTCTTACCTCTGAAAATAGTTTTGGCAGCTCCTCAAGTAACTGCTTTGTATTTTGTTGCCTAACATTCATTTCTGTTTGATAACATTTCCAATATTTAAATACATTGAAGATTTTGTTGATCTGCTGACATTTAAATTAGTTTTTGTATCTTTCCTTCTGACAATTTTAGGTCATTGAATTTCAGAACAGAGTCATGATTATAAAAAAAGAGTTTCCCCTATATGTAAAAAGATTATATTATACACAGAAAAAAAGGCCAAAGATGAAAGCTCTGAAACTATGTACTTCCAGAGGGGGATTCAACAAGTACCTTTACTAAATCATGTTGGGAGCTGGTTAAAATTCAGAATCTTGAACCCCACCCTAGAGATACAGATACATGGGACCCTATTACCTACATTTTAAACACAAAAGTTCAGAAATCACCACTATAGACAATGCACTGTGAAAGAAGTTATGTTGTGAAGACCCGAACCTTGGAAGTTTTTATACCCTGAAAGTTCCACAGAGTGCCACTCTCAGTTCCAGAAGTCTTTGATTTTAAATGGATGTAGGTGAAACTGAACTTTTTCTGTGCAAATACACTAATTATTTCTTTGGGGAAATAAGAGTTTTGATCATGTTATTATTGACATGAAGCATGGTAAATAAGATTAACTCATCCACATTTATCACAAATCAACAAACTAGTACATGTACAAAATCTAATGGGGGTCCTGGGCCTTAGGCCACTGGCCAGCTGTCTTCCTCTCCTTCCTTTTCTCCCTTAATTAATCTTATCCCTCTGTCACTGTGATTATGTCTGCTTTTCCCCCCCTACTTTTTCCTGTTTCATAGTGATTATACTTAAAACCTCATATGCCAACATAAACCTCATATCTATAGATTAATGTTTTTTCTCAAATTTAGGAAGTTTTTGGCCGTCATTTCTTCAAATATTTTTTTCTGACACCTTCTCTCATTACTCCCTTTCTGGGACTTCCACTACCTGTATATTGGTGGTTTGTTTGTTTGTTTGTGGTTTGTTTGTTTGTTTTTGAGACAGAGACTCTGTCACCCAGGCTGGAGTACAGTGGTGAGATCTCGGCTCACTGCAACCTTCACCTCCCAGATTCAAGCAATTCTCCTGCTTCAGCCTCCCAAGTAGCTAGGAATACAGGTACACACTACCACACCTGACTAATTTTTGTATTTTTAGTAAAGATGGGGTTTCACCATGTTGGTCAGGCTGGTCTCAAACTCCTAACCCCAAGTGATCCTCCTGCCTTGACCTCCCAAAGTGCTGGGATTACAGGTGTGAGCCACCACTTCTAGCCTATATTGCTATTTTTGATGTCCCACAGATCTCAGCACCTCTTCATTCTTTCTCAACATTTTTCTCTCTGATCTTTGGACTGAATAATTTCTACTGATCTATCTTCAAGTTCACTGACTCTTTCTTGTGCCATCTCAAATCTGTTCATTAGGCCTATTTAGTGAATCTTACACTTTGGTTATTTTACTTAACTCTAAAATGTTTACCTTTTAAACATACAATTTGTTTCTCTATTCAGATTACCTATTTGTTAAAATATTTTTGTAATGTTTTCTTTTAATGCTTTGAATATATTTATAATAGCTACTTTGAAGTCTTATATAAGTTCAGTATCTGGATCCATTCAGAGTCTATTTCTAAGGATAACTTTTTTCCTCTGGTGTATGCATGCATCACTTTGTGCTTTTCTTGACTCATAATTATTTTGTTTTAAACTGACATTTTGGATAATATATTGTGGCAACTCTGGATTGTGAGGTATTTTTCTAAAGCCTTTTTTTTTTTTAAAGTAACTTGTACTTAAACTGTGGATTCTGTCCCCCTGTAGTATGAAGAAGTTCATTCTTAACTCAGTTTTTAAGCATTTATTTTTATTTGTCAGCCTGACTTCTGATGGTTCACCCTTTTACCTGCATACTTTAGTGGTGAGCCAATGATTTGGGTGGAGGTTGTGATCAAACACCTCATGTGTATAAAACTTCAACATTCTACCAATCTGTGTGTGTGTTGAGGAATGCATTCAAAGTTCAACAGGTTTTCAATTCTTCATTGGCTTCATTTTCCTCTGGCCTTCTCTTGGGTTTTCCCTTTGCATGTGCATAGTTTCCCAGTTAGCTAGGATGTGTGGAGAGCTTATCCTATCCTCTCTATGCTGTATCATTTCCAAGTTTCTCCAGTTAAACATGGATGGTCTATCGCTCACCCAATCAGGACCACAACCTCAAACTAGCAAAGCTACAGGTTTTTCCCATTTGCTTACAACTAAGTTGGCCACTTTTAACTGACAAAGCTTCAAGTTTTTGCCTTCAGTCCAAATCAAGTCTAACCCTCTGTTAGAAAAAAAAATGATAAGTATTGTTCCAGCCCTCTACTGGTAAAATTACTATTCTTGCTAATCAAGCTGGGATGGAGAGAATGAGAACCTTATAAATTTTTTTCTTACAAACATGACAGTTAATGTTAAATTCACATCTGACTGAAACATAAGGTCAGACTTTACAGGTGAACAGGTTAATAAACTAAGATGTCTTCATTTGGGGGGAAAAAGAAAAGGACAGGCTCTGATTATTTATCATTAGAAATATTTTAGTTCTTGATTATTATTTTGGCTATGAGGTATTTTTCCTCATTATTTCCTCTGTAGTTTAGCATTTAGCCAGTTTCTACCTGCCTAGTGTTCTCCCACTCTACACACCTGGCTATTTATTCCGATCCAAATCTATTTATGATTTTATATATAACCATCATATAGATGGTAAAAACACTAGAAAAAAGGGAGTCAAGTGAATCGGATTCAAGTTTCTGGCTTAGCTGCTAACAAAACTAAATCATCTCAGCCAAAGTAGACAAAACATAGAGGTTAATTCACATTCTCCAGTTTTTTTTATGCAAGGAACAGCCATTTGTTGGCTTTACTGAATAGCCAAAGTGGGTCAGAGGAGGTGAGTTGTAGTAGTAAACCAAAAGTAAAGAAAGAAAATACTAGTACAAAGTGGCAGTTATAAAAAAAAAATCTTTTCCTTTCTGGCTTCCTTTAGATTTTAACTTTTTTCCAAAGAAATCAAACATAACAGATAAGATAAATGCATACATAAATATAAGCCAATGTAGTCAGTGCAAAAATGTATCATGAACTAAGACAGTCAAAGGAAGAAAAGATTGCTTTTTGGGGTGGAGATGAAAGTTGAGAAGAGGGTATAATGGAGCTTAGGGACAGAAAAAAAATTAGTGGTGTTCAAATTAGAAATTAGTCTTTGTATTAAGGTAAAACTAGATACTCTAACAGATGTAGATAATGTCTTGGTTGGCTAACACAACAGAAGCATAAATCTTACTCGTGAAAAATCTATCAGAAGGAGGAAGGAGATGTCAGGGTGCAGTTTGCTTCACACAATCATTAACATTCAAAGATCCAAGCTGATGGAGGCTTCGCCATCTTTAGTATACAGCTTCCAAGATTTCTCTGGGAATCAATATCTAGCTAATAGTTGGGGAAAGAGAGGAGTGTTTATGGGAGAGATTTATAGAACAGACTTTTACTCATATCCTATCATTAAAAAAATGAGTCATTTAGTTCCTCCTAGAGGGTGGGAGATGAAGGAAGAGGCCTGTTGCTAAATTTAGTCCATGGTAAGGCAACTGTTTCCTAGCAAGAATTCTTTCTTGTAAGACAGGAGCCCAAATCACATGGACAGCTAACATTTCTGCCACAGCTTTAAATAACTAGTAGATTTTAGGTGATCAAAGGATTGAGGGAGCAATAAGAGGCATGATTGCTATTTATGGTTTTGTCTGTATTTGATTTTGATTTTCCTTTATGGAAATAACCTTTACTCTTCCCAGTTCATATGATTTTCCTGGACTGATACCAAGGACAGGTATGGAAACCAAGCTTGACCAATCAATATATTCTACCGCCAACCACTTTGCTTGATGTAAGGATGGGTAGGGATGTAATCCAATGAGATTCACATCCAAGACTTCTATAAAAGTTATCAAGAAGACATCTGAGAGGTGTTCTTCTGTCTTTGTTCCAACAGTTGCTAAACTGGTGGGATATGTTTGCGACTCCTGGTGCTTACATATTACTTTTCATGGAAAAGCCTACCTAGAAATAATAGTCATACAAAGGAAATCAGAAAAAAAGAGATAGAATAAAATGGCTTTCTTGATCCAGGCATGCCTGATACCAAGGACATTAAATTCCCCTTTTTCTTAAATAATTGAAGTTGATTTTTTTAAATTTGCAATTGAGAGCCTTTATTAACATAGGTGAAAAAAAGCCATTTTTTCAAAAAAACAGTCTAATTTGTGTGAAATTAGGAAACATGGAGGTGAATAATAAGTGATAAGACTGAAAAGTCAGGTTAGGTTTGAAGCATAGAATTCTTTAAAATTGAGGTTAGGAATTTGGAGTTTAATGAAAGCCTGCTAAACTGAAGCAGAGAGGAAAATAACTGGCCTCAGTTCACAAGCTAGAAGGTAGTGAAGTTAGGATTCAGTGCATACCTCTGATTCCAGTACTGCACGTCTAATATAGTAGCTATTAGCCACAGGTGGCTATTAAAGTATATTTAATTTAAAATTCAGTTTTTTATTTACCAAACATAAATTTCAAGTACTCAGTGGCCATATATAACTACTGGATATAGCAGCAGTCTCCAACCTTTTTGGCACCAAGGACCAGTTTCATGGAAGAATATTTTTCCACAGGGTTGGAGAAGGGGCTATTTCTGGATGAAACTGCTCCACCTCAGATCATCAGCATTAGATTCTCATAAGGAGCACACAGCCTAGATCCCTTGCATGCACAGCTCACAGTAGAGTTTGCACTCCTACGAGCATCCAATGCTGCCGCTGATCTGACAGGAGGCAGAGCCCAGGCCATAATGCTGGCTTGCATGCTGCTCACCTCCTGCTGTGCGGCCTGGTTCCTAACAGGCCAAGGACCGGTACTTGTTTGTGGCCTGGGGGTTGGGGACCCTGGGGCTACAGTATTGGACACTACAGATAGAAAGCATTTTCATTACCAAAGAAAATTCTGTTGGATAGCTGTTTTCTAGAGCTCTGTCTCTCTCTGTCTCTCTGTCTCTCTCTCTCTCTCTCTCTCTGTGTGTGTGTGTGTGTGTGTGTGTGTTTAAATGACTAAAAAAGGAGGCCAGATTACCACTCATTTAAGTTATTGAACTATATCTGGGCTGAAATGTCTCTTTAGAAAACCTGATCCACAACCTAATATTTTCACTTCAGAAAGACTTATTTATAAGCCTCCAAAAAACTTACAGTAATCATAAATATAAACAAAAAGAAACCTGGTTGATAAAGAAACTTATAACAAAATTTTGAGAGACTAAAAAAATGCTTTTATACTGGCAACTATAGAATGATCCTATGACTTCAAAATGTAAAAATATCAGTGAGGCCAAAGGTTTTCCTTTCTTTCTGACCTTCTTCTTAGTGTGCTTTACCCCACACCTGTTGCCTGTATCAGCTTTCACAAAATTTTCTCTCGGGAAATTTCCAAAGAAGCCGTATTGGATCACATTTCACCCTCATGAAGCAATGAGATAATTTATGCGAATGAAGCAATGCATAAAACAAAGTACCTCCCATTACCATAAATTACATATCCAGTGAAATGAAATGAAATGCATAGTAAGTATACACATGCTAAAGAGTCTTTTTCATAATGAAGACTGACTCATCCTTTGAAAATAATTTCCTATCAACCATTTTTAATCTACTCAGATTTATAAAATAATCACATGCTTTGACCTTTATCTTCACCTAGCTCACCAAGGCTACCTTCATCCTCTCTAGAACCTACATGGCACACTTTGATAAAAAACCCTTGGAGCCACATCTAAGATGCACATTTGAATTGATGGCCAAGATTTGAAAAGGGCAGCCCTGTATTACACTCATTCTGCCTCCACTTCTAGAAGAAAGGATGGGCAAGATTTATGTAGTACTCAACTCTGTTGCGAAGATTTTTTTATACGATAATTTACAGTCTTTCAGTTCCAAGTCTTAACAAAGTCAAATTCTCAAATAATTGGCTTTAGCGTTATATAAGACATAACATGTTCAGCTCTATTCCCCGTGCTCCTGCCCCATAATCTGAGTTTATGTCATAAGAATAATTGGCAGTAGAAACAAGGCTGATAACTGTACATGTTATCATGCCCCAGGTAAACAGACTTGCAGCTGATAAGTTCCAATGGATTTATTTTATGTTGTCTGAGAACTTCAATGCAGGTTTTAAGAGATTGGAAATAAAAATTACCTGGCTTGATTTAACCTAATGATTGCACAGTTTGTTTAATTATTGTCTTACTCATAAAGTGTGATGGAAGGTGAATTTCTGGTGTGGGAGGAAAAGGAGCAAGATACTACTAAGAGAATATTATCATGTACTTACTGTTCTCACCTTTCCTCCCCTCCATAATCAGCTCTTGAGCCCAGGAGGACCTTCTGACCTATCGGAGAGGCACTCCAGAATCACTTTACTGTGACAGTTAATGAGCCTCATCTCCAGAAGACAAACACAGCAGGCTGTTCTAGACTAAAGAGGATGTTCTTACCCAATGCAAATGCAGAGCAGTGCCGCTTTATGAAAAATCACCCCAAGGAAAAGAATCCTCCACAAAATAAGGTCAGGTGCTGTACAACCCACAACCGATAAGCAGGGAAGCCCACTGATGATACCCATTCTGTCTTTGATGGTCAGGCTCCCTGCTCCATTAAAGAACATAAGTAAAGTTTACCTCTGCTACCTGTCCATCCTCAATGGTATCCCTGCCTCTCTGTGTGTGACAGCCACCTACTCTTCCTGGCTATCTAGAAGGAGTCTCATTCTGGTGCCCATGTTTTTCCATTCCTCTCTTTGCAATAAAAAATTATCTGTCCTTCTTCCTATTCCATCCAGGCCCTGGATGACAGGTCCACTCACTGAGCCAGGATACTGATAGCTAATAATTGCTTCGTGTGGTTTCCTTTTCCTAAGATACCTGTCTATTTTTAAAAGTCACTGCCAATATCTTTACCCAAAGAAATAAGTAATGTAGAAACTCCTTATAACCCAGCATGATGTGTTTGACAGGAGAGAAGAAAGAGTGTCTATTCATGTCTCTCAAATCATAACCAGGATGTCTCTCAAATCATACCTTATATACTTGTACTGTGTAAGGGCTGCCTAAGCAATGGGACATCCCTGCCCTTTTCATATGCACCAAAGCCAAACTCATTTACTTACCCACCTTTGAGATTCTATGGGGCTAAGTTCCTAAAGTAAGGCAGAGTTTGAGCTAATCAGAGGCACAACAAAACTGGGTGTTGGCAGCTAACGTTACATGGCCTGTACGTGCCCCATTAAGTTCAATTAAGTGACACGACTTTGCTAGACTTCCTTACAAACTGTCACACAGCAAAACAGCACACATGCTGTACCATTTCCTGGTATAGCAGGAAAACCAGCTGATGATTATCTGGGTGAGTTCAGCCAGGCAAATATTAAGTCTGAACCCCAGGCTCCAGGTACATAGACTAGGAATAACAATATCCACTATACAGGGCTGTTGGGAAAATTAAATGAGGTGGTCCTGGAAAAGCATCAGGCTCCTCCTGACACACAGAAGGAGCCCAAGAAATGCTCCTCTTACATCTTGACCTCCAGCTTCAAGATTAATTTCTTATCTAAAGCCCTTTTTACATAAACTCGAATACCCTAAAAAAGTGCCTATTTTTGTCTTCTGTGTAATCACTCACTCTCCTCCTCCTTGCACTATTTGGCCAGTTTCTGGGGAGGACCAATCCAATGTACTTCCCATCGTTCTTTCATGCTGGCCATAGAAGTAGATGTGAAAGACCTTATGCAAACTCACACTTGGTCAATAAGAATCTTCTGAGAACAGACCCCAAGCCTTGCACAAGGTACTATGAGGGCTCCACCAGAGTAAAGACAAGGATGGGTTCCATACAAAGCTTCCAGACCAGTTGAGAGAACAGGCTAAGGATATGAAAGACAGACATCAGAAGACAATGTGAGACTATATATTATTTTCACTATGTGTTGTGGGTTGTAGAATCTATGTAACAATAATAATAGCTAAAGTTTAATGAGTGCTAACAGCAAACTAGGCACTATTTTAGGTACTTTACATATATGTGTGCATGGTACTGTTGTTATTTTTGTTTTATTGATAAGGAACTTGAAGCAGAGAAAGGTCAGGTAATTCACTCAAAATTATGCAGTAGAGGGGCTGCCATCAATTCAGTTCAATAGAGATGTACAGAACACTGCACTGAGCACAGGGCTGAGAGTGCTGGGTTAGTGTGAGATCAAGGCAGGAATCACGTCTACCTGATCTTATTTCCATAGAAGACAGCTGTTGATTAACTGACTCATGAATGAAAGAAGGCTTGTTGGAAGACACACGGTAGCCTATAGAAAAGCAAAGTAGAGGCTACTATGAATCCCACATACCAGAGATGAGGTTGAACATCAGAGTAGACAGGAACCAAAAAATTGACCTTAATGAAGCCCCAGCTTTGTTTTGAGGATAATGATGGATACAGAGAGATGGATGAGATCGAGGGAAATAATGAGAATGCCTTCAAAACTAAGCAGTTAATATAGACTTCACAGCATAGGCAATAGGAGACACCTATAAATTCTTCAGCAAGGAAACAATTTGGGAAAAGTGCTATTTCAGAATGAATGGTCTGGCAGGACTGAAAAATTGGAAGGGAGAAGAATAATCCGGGGGTGAGGTCAGGATGGGATGAATTTGATTTTGCCGAATGGCTGAATTGGAAGGAAGAGCTACAAGAGCCAAACTACAACAATTAATGAGTATCTTCATGTGCCTCTGCAAGTGGGTGAGGATAAAAGAACAAGGAAAGCATAATCCTTGGTGACCAATCACTAAGAAGACAAAAACAAAGTTGAGAGAGATCTGCCAAGGTGGTGCTCAGGCATCAGACTGGGATGGCATTAGTGGTGCCATCCCAGACCTAAGATCAGAAGGATGAGACACCAATATCAGATGTGCAAACTGATGGAGATACAACTCACATTTTTCTCTACACCCTTTATAAGTATTTATCTCTCCGATGAGATTTTAATCTTCTCAAAAAAAAAAGGACCTATATTAATCATCTTGTTCAAGATACCTAGGGCAGTATTGAAAATAAAGAAATCATACAATGAATATCTATCACCAATTTACTAAATATCTTTAAATCCAACAGGAATTTCTTTCTAAAACTGTTACAATAACCTAGTCGCCATTCCTTCATTATCATTTTACAGTATCTCCCACTCTTTCTCTATTCCTTCACCATTCTGTCTCTACTCCTGATGAGATAGGTCTCCTACAGCTCCTGCCATCTGGCATGCTGAGCCTCAGACAATTTATCATCTTATAAATATCATTTTTATTAAACTTTGAGAAAATTAACATAAAGAAAGAAAGAACTGTATGTGAAAGCTGAGAAGTTGAGAAAACACTGCGTGATAGGTGTTAGAAAGGTATATTAGGCTGGTATTGAAGCTTGGGAAGCCAGGGCTCACATTCCACTCTTGACTTTCTGTCTTATGCCTATATATTTATCTTCTTGGTGCCTAAATTGTTCCATCTATAAGTAGAAGATACTCCATCTATAAGCAGGCTTCGGCACAGTGTTAGATTAATGGGAAAAGTCCAGGGTGGGTAGGAAATAAATATCCAGCACACCATCTCATAGATGATTATAAATTCAGCACAGGAAAGACAGGCGCTCTTAAAACAAAGCACTGCCTACTCAGTAATAATCTACAGAACATGATGAGTGATAAGATTCCAGTTAAATGGCTGATGAACTTCCTCAGAGCATTAATGCCCAGTGCAATGACCCCAAAAGCAAAAGAAATAGGGGTACAAACTCCTGAAGGGATGAAAAATAGGTTTCAATTCTCTTACAGACCCCAATTGATTGAACTAACTGCCTAGATCCTTGTGTTAGGGACTTGGGGACTGTTCCAGGGATCACTAAGAATATGGTGCTGTAACTGATGGGTGATACCTAGCAGAGGGAAGGGAGAGGTGATGAAGATATGTATGCAACCAAGATTGTCTGGTCCTGTCCAAACGCCACCTCCATAATCATCATAAATATTCTAAAGGATTGAATAAAATTCAGAGAATGCCAGTGAACCTAATCTATGAGTCATTACTAGACATACGGCACCATATATTACAAAGGAAGCCTTATGGCAAAGGAAAAAGACTACAGAGGAGAAAATTTTAAAAACCTGCACAACTACTGCAAAATACCTTTACAACCTTAAGGAAGTCATTTTACCCCCCTGGATTTTCATATGCTCCTCTGAAAATGGAAGAAAGGGATGCACATGCACTTTCTGTTACAAAATCCCATTTTGTTGTTGTCATTGTTTTAATTTCCAGTATTTACTACTTCTTTATCAAAAAATAATTTTTTAAATAAAAAGTTACATCTCATCAAAATGCATGGATAATTTTTGAGCAAATAAGTCTACCTTGAAGATGAAAGTGAGAATGATCATAGTTTAACCACACTATCAATATATCTGACATCCCTAAATCTTAACTTTTATCTCTTTTCCCTTCTTATAAAGCATCCTGTATTTATCGTCCACAAATGCTAGACTTGAGAAATATAAGGAATGTTGGCAGTGGCTGGTGAATTATTGACACCTGAGTAGGGGCTGAAAATGGCGATGGACAAAGAGATAAATATTGGTTTCCAGATTTCAACTTGTATAGATGAGAGAATGGTTAAAAAAAAAAAAAAGATAAAGAACTTGAAGAGAAAAGAGCCCCTTAGTTTCAGATATTTTGATCTTGAGGTGCTTATGAGATACCTGAATGAAGCTGTCCAGTTTGATGTAAGCCTGAAGCTTGGAAGAAAAATCTGGGCCAGAGATAAGATTTAGGAGTCCTTGGTATATTGATGCTAATTGATATAATGAGAATGGATTAGGGCAGCCAGGCGAGAAAGTATACAGATTGGGAAAAGCAGTTTGCTTAGGATGAAAAGAGTGCCAGAATTTAACTAGTAAGCAGTAGGGGGTCCCCTGAAGAAAACCAAGAAGGAAGCGTCTCTGAGGTGTCATGGCAACCAGAAGTGTGAGGTGTCAAGAAAGCCAAGAGGACAGAGATCTCAATAAAGTCGTGAAAAAACATCAGGAAAAGCCAGAAAGAAGGGGATTTTCTTAAAAGTCCAGTGGATTTGGTGATTTGAAGACACCAGGGCTGTTAGTAAGGGCTATTTTAGCAGAATAGAGTGAGTGGCTACAAACTAAAGTGAAGAAAATAATATTTTACTTTTATTTGGCAGAGGATGCAGGGTTGTATGGGTAGAGTCCAAAAGATGGAGAGAGAATAAATTCTGTGTACTTGCTCTTTCCTGTTGCCTGCAACTGGATAAAGGTGAGCTATTTTTTTTATTTACTGGCATGAGTCTATCAAAGGTTAATTTCAACGGACTCATTGCTGGGAGAACTGACAGGCCACACTAACAAGAAAATAACATCTCAGAAAGGGGAAGCCTTCTAAATCCCATTTCTTTGTCTGCCATGTTACATCTGTCAGATTTTAAAACAGTTGTTCAGCCTCTTTGTTGATCTATTTCCTTAGCTGTAGAATGGAAAATGGTTCCTTTTAATTGGATCCTAAAGTGCTAAAGGCCCTTCAGACTGCCCAAGACTGCAGTGTTTAGAGACAATGTCCTAGCACAGAAATTTCGCAGCTACATTGTTCTATTACTGAGAAAACCACTTCTTTCTTCATATGAAATAAACAACCCAAATGCTCAAGATTGTACCTTTCTTTTTGTGGGTTTACTTGGCTTTGGACCCTAAACTATCTCTTTGTGTCTACAGTATGCGTCTACAAAAGTAAAGTGGAGAACTGAGGAAATGATCCAGAGAAATCAGCTCCCAATTCAACGTTGCCTCAGCCTGTTCGTTTGTTCAACCAGAAAACTTTATAAAACTAAATTCCTCCTGCATAGGTTAGAGCCTCCAGTTTATTGGGTCTGTGCAGGTTCATTTGCATTCTCTGTTTCTTTCCTCTTGAATTTCAGCCTCTACCAATTTTGTATCCCCCAGGAGCTGTCGTTAGCAGCATACATCCTCTTTTGTAAATAAACCCCAACTGTCTGCTGGAAATTTCCACTTGCATATCCAGCCGCCTCACCAAATGCAACACACCTAAAATCAAACCCATCAATCTTTCCCTCAAACCTTGCTCCTTCTCAGACGCTCCTATTTTTGTCAATTGACATCATTCTCCTCATCACCCTGGCTCAGATCCTCAGCATCATCTCTGTACCCTCGCCCTCCTTTGTCTTCTGTATCTATGCCCCAAGTCCTAAAATTTTTCCATTGAAATCCTCAACCCATCTGTTCCTTCTAGCTTCCAGTTTTTTTTTTATATGTCCCATGTGTCAGACACCATACTTGGTACTTTACACATCTCACCTCACTTCATTGTGATGACAACCCATTGCAGAGGTTGATGGAATTTCCCCCCATTCTGCAGAAGGAAGAATTGTGCTTCAGATGGCTATGAGAACTGTTACGGACTGAAGGTTTGCATCCCTCCAAAGTTTGTATATTGAAACCATAGCCCCCAGTGTGACTATAATTGGAGATAGGGTCTGTGAGGAGGTGATAAA
Source organism: Cacajao melanocephalus (assembly GCA_963573385.1). NCBI lineage: Eukaryota > Metazoa > Chordata > Mammalia > Primates > Pitheciidae > Cacajao > Cacajao melanocephalus. Next base: position 52,819 of record CAUYLG010071650.1, on the reverse strand, counting down.
GGTCAAATGAGGTCATGAGGGTGGGATTCTAATTCAACAGGGATGGTGTCCTTATAAGAAGAGGAAGAGACACCAGGGTTCACTCTCTCTACCATGAGAGGGCATGGAAGGAAGGCAACCATCTGCAAACCAGGAAGAGCATCCTCACCAAGAACCAAGTCAGCTGACTTCCCAGCCTCCAGAATTGCAAGGAAATAAATTTCTGTTGTATAGGGCACCCAGGCTATGGTATTGTGTTATGGCAATACAAGCAGACTAAAAGAGGGATGATGCCTGACTCACTACTAAGGAAAAGAACTAGGATCCAAACCCAAGACCACTTCTTTCTAGAGTGTACCTGGAGCCAGCACACTGCACAGCCCCCTGGGCTGCTGTCTAGCACAGGCCCCCATCGCCGCACAGGGAAGGCTCGGGAACAGCTTCTTTTTGCTCACCTTGCTTCAAGTCTTCCTTGGCCTCCTCCAGTTAACCTGTGCATGTCAGATTTGCTTTCTTCAAACACCGCTCGGATCACATCAGTCCTCTGATCAAAGCTTTCAGTGGCTCCCCACTGGCTACAAGATCAGGTTGAATCTCTTTAGGCATCCGAGTTCCCTTTAGTCTAGCCCAAGCCTTCTTATCCAGCCTGACTCCCCCTCACAGCCTATCCCAAAGGTTTGCTGTTGTGCTTATCCAAGTGCCATGAGTTATTTTTCTGTGAGTTGCAAGGAGGGCGGGGGCCTCGTCAGTCCAATCTCTGTATGACTAGAGTCTGGCACATAGTAAGTGCTCAACCAACATCTGTTGGGTGAGTGAGTGAATGAATCGGTGCATGCTTGCTTGCCTATAGCACCAGTCACTCCTCCCATCTAAAACTTGCCAGGCGGCAGGACCAAGCTCAGATCCACCTCAACAGCAATGGCCCCTCCAGCCACCCCCGCCCACCATGATCTCCTCCTCCTCCAAGCTCCTCCTCCAAGCTCCTCCTCAAGGAATTTCTATCCTAGTAACTCACTCAACATGTGTCACTTACTCATGTGAACCAGCATGGTTATCCATGCCCAAGAATGTTTATTTTTGTATTATCTGTAATAGCAAACAACTGGCAATGATCTGTGGCAGAGACTGTCAGCTGCCTCCCAAAATCTCTATCCTTCCTTCTTCCTTACAATAAAGACACTGATCTTTAGCTAAACCCACTGCTGCCCAGCTAAACAAAACAAACACACAAAACAAAACAAAAATCTACTTGTCCCATCTTTCATTGCAGCTACTTATGGCCATAGGGACTACATTTTGGTCAATGAGATGCAAGGAAACTTGTGTGTACAACATCTGGGAAGTGTCATTAGGGACACAGCTTTCTCTTTCGTATACTTGGTCCCATTGCCTGGAATTCAGATGTGACCTTGGAACCCTAGCAACGACATTGGACTATGAGGACAAAGACATGAAAGGGAAGTGCGCTGAAAAGAGCTTGGGCATCTGCCAGCGTCTTGAGGTGTTACAGCATCCCTGTACCACCTGCCTCGGCACTTCTTTTCAGGAGAGGGAAATGAATGTCTATCTCGTTTGCACCACTGTGATCTAGGTTTCTCTATTTCATGCTGCCAAGCTGGCACACACTGCAAATGCCCGTTAGTAGAGAAATGAAAAAATACGATTAAGCAGGTCAATATGAAGGTAGTTAAAAGAAAATAACTAAATCTATTTACCTACCTCTCTATTTACCTATTTGAGAGAAAAATAGGCCATACGTGCGTTATGATATTCTTAAGTAAAAGAATAGATTTGGCTGGGCGTGGTGGCTCACACTTGTAATTTCAGCACTTTGGGAGCCCAAGGCAGGTGGATCACCTGAGATCTGGAGTTTGAGACAAGCCTGGAGGATATGGAAAAACCCTGTCTCTACTAAAAATATATTTTTTAAAAATTAGCCAGGTGTGGTGGCAGGCACCTGTAGTCCCAGGAGGCTGAGGCACGAGAATCACTTGAATCCAGGAGGCAGAGGTTGCAGTGAGCCAAAATTGTGCCACTGCACTACAGCCTGGGTGACAGAGTGGGACTTTGTCTCAAAAAAAAAAAAAGAATAGATTCATTTATTACTTGTATAATAACAAATGACAAAAGCTTTCATTATAAAAATTGTTAATTATTTCTACTCTGTTTATACCTTGCCCACTCCACAATCTTTCAGACTTCCCAGTGGCAGAGAAAATAACTGACATTTTTTGTACATCTGTTATTCTCCCTAGCACATAATAGATCCTAATATTAGGTGAAAACCTCTGGAAATCTGTCAAACATGACTATGTCTACAGAAACACCAGCAGTAAATGGGGACTGGGAATGGGGACTTAAAAAATGAGATCTCTCATCCTTAATAATTGTATAGTGTGAAAGATCATGCACTTTGTTATCAGCTCTAACATAGACGATGTTATGCTCCATTGAATATGAAAATATTTGACTTGTCTTCCAGTCCTCTATCCTCCACCAAATTTAATTCACCTTCCAGTTTAAAATAAATAAGTGTTTTGAATTCTCAAATGTTGGTGGTGAAGCTCAATGGTAACAAAAGCTGAGGGAAACAAAGGCATGAAAAGGAATAGCATGGCATTGTTTTATAATGTGTGGTTTGAGAGAGAAAATTAAGACTCATCTATAGATCTGCCAGATTCAAATCTACTCTTACACTTATGTATTTAGTGATTATGTTCCAGAAGACAAGATTTGCTTCTATCGGCTGTGAAAATCCGTCTTAATTTTGTACTGTTCATCAGCAGACTTCGTTTGGGGCCCATTGAGAGGTAATAGGGCACAGCATAGAAGTTTATTGGAAAGACCACCTCTTGTTTCTTTCATAATTATACATTTGACATTTGGAAATTCCTGCTCATTACTAGTCACTTAATTAGGTGCCCCAAAGTTCATAAAAAATCATAGGTTTAACTTCAACTTAAAATATCCTTTAATTCCTCTTGCTCTGAAATTTGATCTCATCCACTGTAAATGCAATTACATCCCTGACAAATGACTGCTGATGATAATAGACTTGATTTAAAGGAGAGAAATCTAAACATGCAATGTTCTGATTAAAAAAAAAAAATCTGTGTGTCCACGGAAAGAAGGTGTGGACAGATAAATCAATAATTAAAAAAAAAAAAACCATTAATCGTTGACTTAACATTCAGCAAATCATTAAATAAAGCTGGAATTAATGGAGATTTACATAAATAGTCTGAATGGTGGGTGACCTTCAGGAAAATTGCTGTTAAGACAAAGGTCTTTGCATATCTCTTCAAAGATGTCTGACAAGAGAATTACTCTCTGCTGTATGTCTTCATTTATTACAGGTTTCATTTAGATCACCAGGAATTCTGCTGAACTATATCTCTTAGCTAAAGCCAAAAATATCTGGTGATTTTGGGCAGTTTACAAACATACATACACACAATACCCAAAATAATTATGTCTAGGAGTGCAAATTAGAAAAAAAGGACATTTTTTGTTTTCTCATGAGCAGCCAGTGATTTTCAGAGAAAAATGAGGATGACCTTAATTGTGAAAGCACTTTTGGTAGCGAAGGGTAATATAAAAAGTTAGAATATTACTCTAAATTAATATTTCCCAAAATGTATTACTAAAAACTCTGGTTGATCAATATGCTTCACAAAAAAAAATTCTGTGGTCAAAAGAATATGAAATATGATGCTTAAGACCTCCTTTCAAAGATAATCATATTAGCACATGACATTCTATAAGCATATTAAAGGCTCTGAAAAGCCCTGCAGTAAAGCAACCTATGTAAAGATAACCAGATATTCTTCCCCAAAATAACTTGTATCACTATTCCACTGTGAGAAAGTATCCTCTAAATTAAGAGTTTAAGGTTGGGTTTTCACTTTGCATTATAATCCTCAACTAAATGCTATTTATTATGAAGGTTATTTACCAAATGCTTGCCATAGTTAAAGCACCACAGGGAACAAGAGGTGAAAAAAGTAAGATCATGGCCAGGCTCCCAGCACTTTGGGAGGCCAAGGCAGGCGAATCACAAGGTCAGGAGTTTGAGACTAGCCTGGCCAACATGGCGAAACCCTATCTCTACAAAAAAATACAAAAAAATTAGCTGGGTGTGGTAGCAGGCACCTGTAATCCCAGCTACATGGAAGGCTGAGGCAGGAGAATCGCTTGAACCCAGGAAGCAGAGGTTTCAGTGAGACAAGATTACATCACTGCATTCCAGCCTGGGCAATAGTGTGAGACTCCCTCTCTAAATAAATAAATAAATAAATAAATAAATAAATAAATAAAAGTAAGATCATTAATCTCCAGAAGCTTATACTCAAGTAAAAAGCCTAACATGCAAATACCAAACTAAAACGTATCATGATAAGTGCAGGCAACAACTGTCATACTTAAATTGAACAGGGGAGGTTTCAGAGTCAGTGTCATTTCACGCTGAATCTTCAATAAATAATTGGATTTCGTTTGGGAAGAGATTGGTGTTTGGAATTATGAGGCACAAGGATGAAGGACAGAAAACTCAAGATGTTCTGGGAATTAATGAATGGACTAATTGGCTAGAGCAGAGATTTTGGGTAAAGGACCTATAGACTAAATGCTGGAAAGCTCACCAGCAGTTCCAAAGAGAGGTCAGATTCTGAGGATGCTTGAATGAAAGGCTAAGGAGGATGGACATTATTAGGTAGGCAATGTAGAACACAGAAGAGTTTTGAGGGCAATATGATTAAAGCCCTTTGCAGAATAGTTTGTAATGCTGCTCTCAGAATGGAAGCGCAGCCACCAGAGGCTTTTCAGCCTCCACTTGGATCACAGCAATATGTAATTTGAGATCTTAAACAAATTTGTGTTACGAAGGTTCAAAGAGTGCACATTTTATCAGATATACTCAGAAGCAACCAAGAGACTAGGAAATTATAGTTAAGAAAGACCAGAGAAGGATGATAATGCTGCTTTTTATAAATCTAATATGAGAGCACCACAAATGAGTAAACCTGAAATATCACCTTCTGCAACTCCCACCGTCACTTGGGGCGGTAACCGTGGAGTGTCCTGCAAAACTGCTGAAACCAATTTTGCTACTGCAACTTTTACCGGTTACAAGAAGTTACCTTTAGCCCTCAAAAGCCACACACTATTCTACAAGTCTACATGGAACAGAAGTACAGGTTGAGCATCCCTAATCTGAGAATCTGAAATCCAAAATGCTCCAAAATTTGAAAATGTTTGAGCAAAATAATATGACACCACCAGTGGAAAATTCCACACCCTGATCTCATGTGACAGCTCACAGTCAAAATTTTGTTTTATTCACAAAATTATTTAAAATATTATATAAAATTATCTCAGGTTATATGTATAACATATACATGAAACATAAATGAACTTTACGTTTAGACTTGGGTCTCATCCGAAGATCTCTCATTATATATATGCAAATATTCCAAAAATCTGAAAAACTCCAATATCCAAAACACTTCTGGTCCCAAGCATGTCAGAACACCTTTCAACCTATTTTTCATGCAAGGAACAAACTGGCAACTCCATATACTTAAAGACCAAAAATAGGAATTATACTATTTGATTTTTAAAACCCAGTGACATTTTGGGTTTTGCTTCAAAAAACAGTTTCACTACCACAATTGCCTCACCTCTATCAGGGTATTGACTAGGAATTTGTAATTGTGCTTTATAGGAGGGTGAAAAAGATTGAACTGAGACATGGACAATTCTTTCAAAATTACAATAAAATGTAGGCAGTCTGTTCATAATATCCAGAATGGATCTCTTCCTACAAGGGGTGTTTCACTGGGAAATGAAGCAGTTTTATCTAGGAAACACTCTATGGACTTCCAAAACAACTGATCACCCAACATATTCAAAGTCTTGATTAATTCAAACAATTGGTGTAAACAAGGGTTTGGGTTAATTTACTAAGTAACTAAAGATTACTGTTTTGTTCTCCTAGTCCTTTGTGCTAACATCTTCCTGAAATAAGTTAACTTGTATTGCTGCCTTATCCAGTGCATCATCTAGATCAGTGATTCCCAAACAACAACTGACACTGGACTGTCTATATCTGAATCATAAGCAGAGCTTCTGAGAAATGCAGATTCCAGGCCTGCATCTATCCTCACCCCATGCCCATCCTGATTCTCTGTGGGTCTAAGTGAAGTTTCAGAGATATTTTTTAATTATCCAGATTCTGGAAACCACTAATCTTGATGATAACTGGATTTTTCTTAGATGGTCCACAATATTGGAAGGGCCATAAGAACTCCAGAAGAACTCTAAAAATACTGCTGTGATAGAGAGAGGGCTAGGTGGATACCAAACCCTATCCCTTTTTCTTCCTGGAGACAGCGCTAAGCTACATTTCCCAGCCTCCCTTGCAGTCAGGTGGGGTCATGTGACTGGCCCCTGGCCATTGCAATCTGGATGGAAAAGCTGTGTACCACTTTCAACCCTGGCCCCAAATAACTTCCCAGAGAATCTTCCAGCTGGCTGCCTCCCTTTGTTTGCCAGTCAGGTTCCTCAGACTCAGGGAAGAACGGTGAGATCCTAGAGGAATATCAGAGCCACAGGACAGAAATAGTTCAGGGACCTGAATGAGTATGTGGAGCAGAGCAACCACCACCACCAACTCCCATTGGATTGTGGGTGAATGAGACATTAACTTTTACAGTTGAGCTACTGAAGTGCGGGGATTCTGTCACCGACATTAGCTTACCCTTACTAAAACAACCACATTAATATTTTTTTTGCAGACTTTACAATAGACCATGCATTTCAAAATCATAAAGAAATATGCTCATATTTTAACATCTAACAAAAAGGCATGAGACCATACGCCATATTTAACCTTTAGAAGAAACTCTGATATGAACTTATTTATTCTATGGTTTTCCTTTTTCTTTTGAAAGTGGAATATGGAAAAGGTGGGGGGAAGTCTGGCTAATTGAGAGCTTTGGGTAATAAGATTTTAATGTAATAAATTTTTCTAACAGTTACAGGAACAAAAATGAAATAAAGTAACTAATAAATCTGAACTTTCAGAGACCAAATGGATACAGAATGAAAGACTGTGAAAATCTAAGAACTAACAGAATCACATAACCTGTAGTATTCAAAAGGTCACGATATTTACTTACTTTTGAAAAAGCCTATAGGAAGAAATTCTACCACTGAGCTCATCATTGTCCTTATTTGGGTGGTAGTTTTACAGTATAATGTAGAACTGTGTATGAACGTAGTATACCATTTTCAACCCTGGCCCCAAATAACTCCCCAGAGAATCTTCCAAACTGGCTCCCTTTGTTTGCCAGGCAGGCTCCTTAGACTCAGGAGAGAACAGTGAGATCCTAGAGGAATACTGGAGCCAAGGGACAGAAATAGTCCAAGTACCTGAATGACTGTGTAAAACCCTCATTAAGAGGACAAGATCAGGAGTCAGACAGAGCTGGGTCTCAATCCCAGCACTTCTGCTTACAGGTTAGGAAATCATGAATAAACTCACTCCCCACATCCACACAATGTTGATGATATTAACTACTTCATTGGATTGATATTAGGTTTAAATGGGCTCTAAGGCACATTGTAAATGTTTAATATTGCTTATATTAATTTTCATATAGTTGCTAGTTACACTTGTCTTTTTTTTTTTTTTTAGGAAAATTTGTTATTGTCTACATACACAAGGAAGATCTTGAGAACTTAGGAGCCATCACCAGCTAATATCTTTCCCAAAAGAAAGGCAAGGGCCCTGGTAGTGGCAGTGCCTGGAATTCCATAGGTTAACACTATGCTAGTAAAGCAACTAGTGTGCTAACGTCTACACATTCTTTATCCTTTATCTGCCAACGGTGAAGACCAATAGGTCTTGGGCAAGGATCACTGGTGCTTAAAGCTCCTCTGAAAATGGTAAAACCCTCCCTGTTCTTGGGGAGAAGGCTGTCTGCCTGTCATGGTCCTCCAATCTCAGCAAGCTTGAGCTCATAGCGAAGCCCTTCTCAAACACATGCGATCCATGAGAGGGAGCCGAGATAACTTGACTGGGCTGCGTCTACCTCCCTCTGCCTGGCCAGCTGGAGACAGCAGTGGGAGCTGCCACCTCATTTCTTTTGATAAGCTACTGAGGAGACACAATGTCTTCCCCAGTTTTCTAAGTTTTAGTTTGAAAATTGAATTCAGGAACTTGTCAACTCTGACAGCAGAGCTTTAAAATTCAGTTCAAAGACAATCTACTTGTACTTTATAAAATCCATCTTCTGAGTTCAGAGTAATAGGATTTTTCAGAATCTTCACTATGTAGGGAATGAAAAACTTCAGTTTTCCTTCTTCCCAATTAAACTTGGGATTTTTTATAAAAACCATTACAATTTTTTTCTCTTCCTACACCAGTTCTTCTCCTCTAAACCGCCTCTTTCAGCAAACAGAGCTCAGCCCTACATTTCAAAAGCGAGACTGAGACTTTTGTGCAATGCAGCCCTTTCTCATGCCCAAACACTGAGGATGAAAACAGATAATACACACGAAATTAATCACAAGCCAACACTGTACAAGTGACAGGGTTCATGACACTTGAAGTTTTAAAAATAATAATAAGCAGTCTATAAAAGAACTCACTTCCTTCCCTAAAGTTATAAAAGTCATACTTGGCAGCAGAGACCTCCGTCGGAAGCTATATTGAGAGGTAAAATTACCAGGACTCAAAGGGATAGGTCAAAACCCTAAACATGGCAGGGAACCAAAGGTAAAACCACGATCCAATGGCAGATGGCAAAGCCCTGTCAATGCCTGGGAAATTACATGGTGAATTTCTTTTCTGACATTTCATTCACACAAGAATAACAGGACCCTGGAGTTAAACAATGACATTCCAAAAGGAAACACCTCCACGGATGACACTTCTTGCATAGTTCAGCCTCCAGGGCATACACCCAAACCAGAATTTCATATTACTCAGGTATGTGGGAGGCAATGGGGGGAGGACAGAAGGGAAGGAGAAAATGGGGAGAGAGCAGAGAAAGCGGAAGCCAATATTTCTGCAGAAGGAGGAGGGAGGAGAAAGGTGACAGTCAGTTCATTTCTGTTCCTTCCCAAAGGACTTGAGCTTTCAGTTCATAGATTTTTTTCTTAAGTGACATTTGAAAGGTGCTGCTATCATCCATTCATTTGGGTTCTGTTTGGCCTTTAAATGTAATATTTCAACTGAGAGTTCAAGCAGGTGGGGGCAGGGGGGAGGGTTAAGATGTTTTCATGAAAAGCAACCAAGCCAGACAGTTCTATTGTCAAGAAGACCCCATTGAAAGCAAGAAGCACTAAAATTAGTCATTTAGGCTAATTTTACCCTCAGGTCTAGGAGCACAAGCCCAGTTGTCTGGCCTTCCAGACTGTTTCATTCTTCTGAGCAGGAAGGAATCAAAGGGAAGCAATACTGTAATCCAGAAAAATCCTGTGAATGTTGGGGAGGGAAGGATAGCTGTTTCCATTTAACCAACAAAGGCAATGCAGGAAAATATTTTTCAATAATTGGGAACTCATGGAAAACAAAGCCCCATTAATTCCAAAGGCAACCCCCAAGTTCTAGTTGTTAATTTCGGTCACGTTGCTTGGTTGGAATGATGATCATTAATTATTCCTTTATGAAGATTTACGTTTAAATTTGTCTCAAAATGACTAGAACAATGGATTTTAACTGAGTATAACTAATATATTATGCTAGAAGTCAATTCTTAAAATAAAAAATGTAACAGAACAGGTTTCGCATTGTACAGCATAACAAAACACACACACGCACACACACACACTTACACCTCCAAAAACTTCAAATTTGTTTTCTTCTTCTTTAGATAATAAACAGAACTGCATGTTCCAGGTGATACTGAATGGCCTATGCACCTCCCTTCACGCCAGCATAGGCATAACCATTTCAAAAAGGTGATTATAAACAATATCTTATATTCTGATGTTCCTTCCCTCCTGAAACTTCAGACTAAAGAGATTGAGTTTCCCCAGTGAGTCTCAGAAACACAAAACAGGATGTTTAATTTGTTTAAGTTTCCAGAGCAATTTACCGGAGACAAAAATAAAATACCATGGCATTTTGCTGGCATCTTAAAAAAAAAAGAAGCCTTGTCTTGGAAGCACAATGAACCTCATGAGAGCTCAGACACGAATCCTCTATTTGTATGCTCACATATTTTTATGATTTTGTTCACTGAAGAACAGTTTAACATATTCCAACCCATGCACTTAGCGAAAGAAAAGCTTCCAAGAAAACAGGTCTTTTTATGAGGCAGCCCCCAAGGTCTCCAGCAGCTAAACAGATGCAGGTAGCCACGTACAGTCCCATTCCAGCCGTGGTAATCAAGTGACTATGTTCACTGGATCATCTCAATTTGAAGAAAGTTCTCCTGTTTAATCAAACAGAGCACCAAGCTCGGTGTCAGCGCTGTTTAAAAATCTTTAAAGAAAATTTCTCTGTCTGGGAGTAAGGTATTATCATCTGTGCTTTCATCATTTTTAAATGAAGCTTAAAATGAGAAGAATGATTTTTTAAAAGGAAAAGAAATTCTTTATCTGTAGCCCCTGGCTTAGATATTGTGCAAAACAGCCCAAGGAGGTCAAAGACAGACATTGTTTAAAAAATGGTGGGTCACTTTATTTTTTTTAATCTTCCTCTTCAGGATTTTCACTTGATCTGCAGCCATTGATGCCCTACCAGCCTGGAAAATGTTTTATTTCCCTGCTTTGCAGTGAATTCCCAGGCAATCATTTGCTGTATTGATTCTGCTCATCACTGCAGTGGTCGCTTGCCCTAGGTCCCTGGAGGTCAAGGCAAGAAACCTAATATGTATGGGGTTCTCTTCTCTACTGCTTCTGTTTGCTCTAACTTGACCGTCAACCACCAGAAAGCTACGTAAGAACCATATATAAGATTTGTAAGGTACTGTCTACTTAGAAGGTGCCAGTTGACGAATGTATGTTAACAAACTGTCCACTATTCCACATCACTTTAGAGCTCTTTGATTGCAAGCAACAGATAATTTCCCTGGCTAATTAAAGGGAAAAAAGACTGTATCAAAGGGGGTAAAGTGGAGCTCACAGAACAGATCGAAAGGCTGCAGACCCCAGCACAGACAAAAGTAGGAATGAAGAAAGGTCTGAGGAGGCCTAGCTAGCAGGAACAACTTGACAGTCTTAACTAAGTGTTGCTACTCGAATAAATAAGTTCAAGTCATTTTTTGAGTTTGTTGCTTATATCACTGAAGTTTCTGAATTCCAGAAGAGAGGGTCCTGTTGACACTACTGACATTTTGGACCAGATAATTCCTTGGTGTAGGTGGGGCTGTCCTGTGCATTGTAGAATATTTAGTGGCACCCATGTCCTCTACACACTACACGCCAGTAGCACCCCTACCAGCTGAGACAGAATGTCTCTAGACTTTGCCCAGTGTCCACTAGTAGGCAAAATTACCCCTAGTTGAGAACCTCTGGCTTAGATTTAATAAAAGAACTGCCCACCTCATGGCTTACAAAAGGCCAGGTACCTTGATGTACAATTCCGTAAGACAAAGAAAAGACAGATTTGTTTCCAAAAAAGAAACTGGGATACTCCTTCCAAAAGATAGGGGAATTAATGCTTGCTGTCCGTTTGAAAAATGGTAAGTCTAAAGCTGAAGATTATGTTTGTTTAGCCCATGTATTCAGAGAACAGAAAAAAATTGAATTAAAAAATATTTGAAAACAAATCATAGAAAAAGTAATGTATCAAAATGTTGTTATCAGTCCTTCACAAAGCTTTGGATGGTTAGAATTTATGTGCTGAAAAAGCACAATCCTGGTAAAATCGGTGTTCTTTTCTATTTTTATTCAAATTATCTGTTTCCCTATCTGTTTTTAAATCCTGCCAGATCGTTTTCCAACTCTTGGTATCTATGGACTTGTGGTAATTGACATGGCTAATTTAAGGGAAACTGATTCCAAATCCCAGAGAACACCCAATGCATCTCTGTATTAATTAGTCAGCTAACTCTGTTGGTTCCAACATGGTGCTAATGAGACCAAAAACATAAATCCAACCCTCATGCCATATGGGCTTGTTCAGCAGCCAGTCTGGAACCCCACTCTAACCAGCCAACTGATAAATGTGCATGGCTTTTGGTGGGGACGGAGTGGGAGAGAGCACTGATGTGTTCAGACAAATCCATCCCCATATCCACATCTTATGCAGCACACCCTCCCAGGGAAGGGGCTATTCTTTTATCCGTATAAAATACAGAGCCTGACACATGTTCATCATGGTATCTCTTTCCTAACACGTATGATGCTGTATCTTTTCTCTTCTCTCTCCAGCTCATAACTACTCACATCAGAGGCCTTTGCTGCTTCTTTTTTCTTCTATTCATTAACATTTCTTAAAAATCGGAGACAGAACTTCATATCCAATCTGCCTTGACTCTAAATTCCCTGATCCTACCATCAGTAGCAAGATGGGCCTGTCTCTTCTTCCATTATTACTCCTGACAGCCCCAAAGAAATCATTTAATATTCATTTCAGTCTTCTTTTTCAGACAGTCTTAAAAATCAATTTCAAAATTTTTCTTCTTGATCCTGTCATTTAGCACTGAAATGGCCCAAACTGATGACTTGGGACGTTAGCGTTTCTCCCCTCTCCCTTTAGGATGTCAGCTCTACTTTGTGAATCTGTTCTGGTCTTACTAAAGCTGCCTTTCATTTCGGGGTTGTTGTTTTTCACTGAGAAACATGATTTTTTTGTAAAAAAGAAGCTGTATATGTAGAACAACTTTCAATTATCCTTTTCTTTAAAAAACCTGCAGTAAAAAAACTAGGCAAAACAGTCTGGTTTAGAAAAAAATCAGGTTCAATAGGTGAAAAAAAAAAGAAGAGACGTAAAATTGCAGTTATTCTAAAATCTTCAAGAGTGCCACTTTAAAACCTCTATTTTCAAATAGTACATTAGTAACAGTAACATCATCTTATTTATTGATTAAAAAAGAGAAGGTAAAATAGCCATTCATGAAAAGATGCTAAAAGCTGCAAGGAAGCCAAGCACAGGAAGAAAAGGGTCTGAAAGAGAGGAAAGGTAATGGCAGCTTTTCTAAAGCGGAAAAAAAGTTCTTTGTCTTTGCTGCTATTCTGTGAACAGCCTAGAGAGCTCAGTTCATTGTCATTGTCGCTGCCCTTCTTCCTTGCATTGTTTTGCTTTTTCAGGTTGTCTTGAATTCTCCAAGTAACATTATTAAACTAGAGGGGTTGAAAAACACCAGAAGGACCAAAGGGTAAGGAGGGTACCTAACTAAATGAAACGCGTCCAGCTCATTTTATTCCTTAGCCTGTGTTGTCTCTTCTTAGCAAGGAGAAGAGGGTTTTAAAAGTAAAAAATGGAACAGACGTGACATTAAAAGAGTTCTGGACCGTGCAAAACAGCACTCTAGCTCGATAACCATAACCAGTTTTTGCTCTAAGAATCACTATGCTATAGTTGTAATCCCACCAGCTTGTTATTTATATATATTATTACAGTGTCCTAATGGACCTCCCCCTTCCATGACTCTGGATTGCTTAAGAAAGAAAATACCTGCTAAAATGATGAGAGAACAAAAGCCATCGGTATGAACTGCCAGAGAGAAAAACAATCGGATTTTTCTTATAGGATCAAAGAGTCAAAAATCATTCTTTCTGGAACTGTGGAAAATCAAACATGGGGACTTAAAAGTGTCACCTCAGGAATTAACACAAGAATGTGTGTTCCCAGCCCCAAACCACTTTCTGAGACGGAAGATAAACTGTAGGAACCTGTCCACACCACAACAAATGTAATCAAATCGACTTTGAAAAGGCAGGATGTGACTTGGGGATCCGGGATCCTGGATCTTTTCTGCCTGCCAAATGTGTGGCCTTTCTGTGCAAAGGAGGTGTCTCGCTAGTGCCACCAGGAGGCCACTCACATTAAACACAAGAGTATCGTCCCAGCTTTCTGGTTCTGATTGCATGAAGTCAGCCCATGACTACACTGGGCTAAAATCACTGAATGTAACCAAGGGAAGGTGATAGTACTATTGTTTGGATGTTTATTGAACATCAATAATGCATTACACGCCATCTGCAACACAGAATTAGATGCTGCCCCTGACTAGGAATTCATTAATCTACATGGATATACAGGCAACCAGGGGAGGCCTTGACAACAAGAAGGGAAAAATAGGAACTGTTTAGATTATCGACTTTTTAAATAAATGAATCGTCTTTAGAGACTGTGGTTGTAGCTGGGTGAAGAAAAATTTTAACACAGATCCTGAATTAAGTCAGACAGTGAGAACACGGATTCTGTAGCCACACTAGAATTCCCGAAAGTTCTGCCTGACTTTAAGCAAAGCTAATAGAAGAACATACAGCTTTTTAAAATTAGGTTATGATTCACTCTACCAAAGTTTCATTTATTTTGCTAAGAAATTTACTTCTAAATTCTTGCAAATAACATTAGCTCTTTGAATGCATTTCTAATCGAATTAGAATTACAAACACTGCAAACTAGACTCAACTGCCAGAGACAGAAAATTTGTACTACCCATGTAATTAACACACATCCTTAGGCTCACAGTCAGTACTGACCAAGAAATAAGACCCTGAATTGGGATAACCCACCTTTAATCTAATGATGCCATACTTTTAGCTTGTTGGTCTTCATCTCACATTTCCTTACGATGCTTTGGCATCTGTAAAGCTGTCTTAGATTCTAATAAAATGAATCTAATGCAAGTTCAATGAACAATCACAAAACATATTGATTGACAGGTGACTTTAGATGTCACCGAATAAAACCTTCCTCCATAGTTCCTCCATAGTTGGGAAGCACCCCAGGCACATTCCTGATAACCTCTGCTTAAGCACATCCGCTGACAGATGTCCACTTCTCAAGGCTCTCCTGGGTCATTCGCCTTCAACGGTATAGGATCACATATGGAACAGGCAACATTTACAGATGAATAAGTAAAGTTCTAAGATACATTAGTGGGGGAAGAGTAAGAGGGAGAGTATATGTTTATTTTAGTTGTCTCTGCTTTGCTGAAGCATTTGGTTTCCTGAGCCTTCCATTTCAAATATTTTATGTAACTTCATCATCCTGTGAATTCTTTCCACTATACTACCTTCAAATTTATTCTCTAAATCAAAAGAAAGATAGCACCAAAAGTCCCAAATGCTTATGATAATGCCTTGCAAATTACCTATCAGATTTCAGTCCATATCTATTCACCTAAGAAAATGCCATGAGCCTCATGGAGACAGATGGAGAAAAGCACTTTGGATTTTCTGTATGCCTTAAAATTTCAAGTCTGGCATTCTCTAAATGGGAATGGTCTTGATCAGCAATTCCATAGGTGACCAGTGCATTGATACCTATTTATGGAAGATATTTTTGGTTAAACAGAAGGCTACTTACTGGTGGAATAGAGAAAAAAATATATATCTGATGTGTTTTCTTGTTATGAAAGATCTTCCACAGTCTTACTGACTAGACTAATACACAAGGAAACTAGACTAATACATGAGGCCATGGAATAAATCATTAAGCTAACATTTAGTCTTTTGAATTGAAATGAAAGAGGGATACATGCATGGATTTGCTAATTGACTTCCGCTCCATACAGATGAGCTCTGAATGGCTCATCTGTAGCTTAACTTGACTTCAGGGATATTTCTTCAAGCCCTCTCTCAATTCTTCTACACATTTAACGAACAACATTTCCATAGCATGATTTCTTACAGAACACACTCTCTTCTGGTGGCTGCTCTCTCTCCTTCCCATTTTGGAAGACACAAACACGAAAGTTAAACACCTTCAACACCTACCCTGTATTCGTTTCCACAATTTTACATGCCAGTATGGAAATAAGCTTCCAAAACCTAAAAAGCTTTTTCTTTTAAATAGATAGTAAACAGTTTTAAATACTTCCAAACAGTCCCTTTCATGCCCTGTGGCCAACTTCTTTGCGTATAGCGTTAACTAGGGGGAAAAAAAATAAATAACAGGAAAAGAAAAACAGCCCAAAGTGAGCAGCAAGTGAAAGCTGGAAAGAAAACATAGGAAAGAAACATATGTAAATCATTGCCTGAACCCTTCGTGCTTTCTCTTCTTAGATTTTTAGCTTTACACAATTCAATTTCACACTAAACACAGCAGAGGTGCCTGAGACAAAGGAGGAAGACAGTGAATTGTTTAATATACATTCTGAAAGAAAATGATGCCATTCTTTTCTGAGCAAATTCATATCAGCTTTCCCACCTCTATAAATGAATAAAATCATTTTTGAATAAATAGTCACCATAAATTTAGACGTTGCAAAAATAAATCCCCCAGACATCTTGTGTAGATTCGAGAGTAAAACGCTGCCAAGGCATTTACTCTGAACATAATACCATACTCTGCAAGTATGACACATTGAGCACCAAATACAACCAAATACAAAATAATATTACATGGAAGATAGAGCACATTTCATACCTTTTAAGGAGACTTAAGGCCTTGAGTGCAAACTCTTGGGAATATAAAGTCAAGCAAATAAACTTTTTAATACATTAAAAAAATAACGGATGCTGTTTGCTTGACTCTGGAGTTAAAACTGAAGAGAATCAGAGATTTTTAAGTTGGGGCAAATTAACAACATTGAGTTTCAGTTTTAATTTTTTAAAATTAAAATATCATAAATGTTAAATAGTTGTTTGCAAATAATGGATTTCCATAACATCTAAATAAACATTAAATATATTACATAACAATATTTCCAGTTTGAGACCAAGAATCACAATTATAGACATTAGAGACCCCTGACTCAAGAGTTGGACAAAACTATAGAAACTCATAAAAAAAAAAAACTGACAAATTTTTTTTGAGACAGCTGTGCCCTCTGGAGGTGGCACTTGGGAATTGAATAAATCGTCCCTAAACCAATATCAATGACTTTCCTAAAGAATTGAACACGCACTTGGAAATGCAAAGAAGGCTTAGAAGATTTCATTCATATTCCTTTCTTTGTGTCAAACCAGTTTTCAATGAATACTAATTTAGAATTTCAATTTAAAAGTGTTCAAATGGGCACAAAACATTTTAGTAGAAAGGATTAAAAGCTTGTGTTCGATATCTGGAATACAATGATTTATGAAAAGAAAGAACAATGGTTCCAAATCAAATATCCTCAAAACTGCTTTCGGTGAACTGCATGGAGCCACGGCCTGGCCTCTTCCTACTCCACTTCCCCCAACTCTCGGAGACAACTGCATTTTTTGTCCCAGCTTTTTAGAATAATTCACCACCTCTGCTTTTTCTTTTTATCTGTCTTTTTATACTTGATTCCTAATAAATGGAGCTAAATTTCACCATCTAGGGAATATATTATCCCAATGAAAAAAGTGAGAGATAAATATTTCTTGATGCAGATTTAGAGAGAGAAATTAATAAAGTTGGTTTTGTGTGCTCAGAATTTCAATAGGCCAAATAAAAGATAAATGATAGAAATAATTATGGGTGTGGCGGAAGCGAAAAACATTCCCCAAAGCAGATTTTACTTGTTAAAAGCAGAACAAAGCTGCCACTTTTAAAGAAAGAAGGGATCTTCTTGACTGTAACTTTTGCCTTGGATATGGGTGAATGTTGTGTTTTTAAAGAAACTAGAAGAATTAAGTAAGGCTGCCACACCGGGGGAGAGCCTAACTACGTCGGCGTGAGGAGAATAACCCAAGTATCAGTGGGATGTGATTATCTTCAGCAAACAGGTTCCCTGAAGCTCGGGGAGTGCACGGCCTGCGCAGCCAGGCGGGACTGGAACAAAGAAGGTTCGGAAGGAAGGGAGCCAAGGTCCCCGCTTCTCATTCATTTGGGCCGCGCCTGCGTCGCAGGTTCTGGCCGTTGTCCCAAAGGCAACTTCACGTCCCAAGGCCACTTCCTCCCTCTTCCCCTGAGGGAAGCGATGGACCTAGAATTCCTAGAAAGAGCCTCGCCCTTGCTGGCTTCCCGCTGCCTCTGGTTCCAACCCGGGGACAATTCTTAACTCAAGTTCTCCTGCTCCTCCCCAAGTGCGCCCCCGACGCTTGGCTCCTTAAAGAGGCCAAGAGCCCTCCCGAGGTACAAGAGGTCTCAAGAATGACTGCCCTGAAATCCACAGGTGATATCCAGGTCCCATTGAAGGTGCGCGCTCAGCACCTCCAAATATGAAAGCAAACATGTAAGGATAGGCAGAGAATTTGGGGCCGACGTAGTCAGCCCATGCCCTGCTCCCCCTTCCTGTCCCCCGGGGCCACGCACCTGCTGGCACCCCTGAGCGGGTCCGCTCACCTGCGCGTCTGCTCGTGGGGCCGCTGCGCCTCCACCCGAGCGCCGACAGAGGGCGCCCGCGGCGAGCCTCACTGTTCACAGACGGCTCCTCTGTGGGCCGAGGTTCCAACTGGAGTGCTCTGTAGGGCCAAGGAGATGGCACTGCGGTCTGATAGGGAAGGAATCTGGGTTTCGGCTATCGGGGATGAATTATTTAACTGGTCTGAAGTCTCAGGCTCCTCATGAAAGGAAATGACCATAACACTAATATCTAAGCAGTTAACAGTTATGATCGTATCATTCATTCATTCATTCACAAGAAATACACCTTGAGGTCTCCACCGTGTTCCAAGCATTGTGGGGACACAAGGGGTTCCCCAGCAATCAAATTAGACCCAGCCTCTGCCCTTTTGGAAAGTACCTTTGAATGCGATTCACCTGGGGTAGCGTAAACGGGGCTTGGCATATGGGTCCTCTTAGCCCCCCTCCTAGGACACACTCAGCCTTTGGAAAATATTGGTGCTTATTAATTATTATGAAGTGCTAGTGTCAACATCAAGTCCTTCCTCCTCCTGCAGTACAGGGGTTTAGTTCATTCCTGGCCCCCTAGAGCTGAGAACAGACTTCTTTACGTTAACAGCTCAATGAGAGTTTGATGAATGAATGATGTGATTGAATAGGCACATACCTTGAATCCCTAGGGTGCAAGTAATGGAAAAGATGAAACCTTGTCACCTATAAGACAAATAACACTGGGGCTGGAGTGGAACCTTCAAGGTAACTTTCCTTCTGGAAGGGGCCTTGCATCTTTGAAAGACTGGCCACTTTCCCAAGAAAAATGGAACCTCAGCTAAGAGAGATGTGGACCTGCTCAGGAGCCAACCTCCAGCTCAGATCTTCCTTATTAAAAGCTTCCAATGACACTCACGGTGTTAGCTGCCCCCTACCCCCTTTTTAGGTATGTTTAGGGGTTTCCAATGGTTTCAGGGAACCAAAAGCTTTCCCTTGGAATTCTCTCTCAAAGAATGGATCAGAGATGACAACTTAAACTATTGAAGGGAGTCATATCTTTGTAAAAACAGATCCTGGACAAATGGGAATGTTCCTTTTAACTCATTATGAAGTGTTTTAAGGTTTTGACTTCTCAAACAGCATCTGAAGAAAGGCAGAGTCTGTTTCCTTTTTCTATCTAGCCCAGCTGAGACTGATTTTTTCTTTAAAATAAATTTTAGAAAGATGTATTTGTCTTCCATTGCTATGTAGCAAATTACCACTTTATTTCAATATACCACATATTCATCATCACATAGTGTTTGTAGGTCAGGTATCTGAGCACCAGGTTCATTCTTCAAGGTGTCATGAGGCCGCACTAAAGGTGTTAGCTAGCTGCATCGTCATCAGGAGGCTACACTAGGTAAATAGGCACTTCTATGGTCCCTCAGGTTATTAGCAGAATTAATCTCCTTGAGGTTGTATGACTGAGGTCTCACTGTCTTGCTAGCTGTTGGCCAAGGACTACTTTCAGCTCCAAGAGGCCACTCTGGTCCTTGCTATGAGGTCCCTTCTACAGACCCTCTCACACTCCCTTATCTCTCTCTCTCTCTGCTTTCAATGTTTTATTTTTTTATGTTCCAGGGTACACGTTCAGGGTGTGCAGGTTTGTTACATAGGTAAACTTGTGCCATGGTGGTTTGCTGCACCTATCAACCCATCACCTAGGTGTGAAGCCCGGCACACATTAGCTCTTTTGCCTCATGCTTTCCCAATCTCTTTTAAAACTCACCTGATTTAATCAGGTCTACCCAGATCATCTCCTTTTTAATTAGTTCAATCCAAAATCTACTGATGAGGAGCCTAATCATGGAAGTGGTAACTCAACCTATTCACAGCGGAGGGGATTATACAGGTGTCTTAATCAGTTCAGGCTGCTATAACAAATTTCATTGACTGGGGGAAAAAGAAACCTTTCTTTCTCACAGTTCTGGAGGCTGGGAAGTCCAGGATCAAGGTTCCCTCAGGGCCAGCCAGTTGGGTTCCTGTCGAGGGCCTTCTTGTTGCTTTGCAGAGGGGCCTCTTGTCACTGTATCCTCACATGACAGAGGGAGAGATTCTCTCCTGTCTCTTCTTATTAAGGGCCCTAGTCCCATCACGAGGGCTTTACCCTCGTGGACTAATTACCTCCCAACGACTCCGCCTTCTAACACCATCATATTGCATATTAGAGCTTCAATATATAAATTTGGGGGTCACAAATATTTAGTCCATAGCAACAGAACAGGCATGCCAGGGGGTGGGAATCTTGCAAGTCATCTTAGAATTTTCCCTACCAAAGAAGAAAATAGAGAAAAATAACCCAAGAAAATAGAAAGTGCTAGGGATGTGCTCATTTACAGAGGTCAGATTTCTACCTAAAATAACACATGTCTGAAAGCCAGGGTGCCTGCAGGACCGAAGGCGCCCCCTGCTCTCCACCTGCTGTCGAGCCCCCTTGGCACTCTCCAAGTTCCCATTTCCCTCCTCCAGGCCTGTGCATGACTGGGATTAAGAGCCAACGCCGGAGCTCAGAGGAGAGATGCATTTACTGGAGACTGGGAGGAAAAAAGGCCACGGACCTCCGTCCCACAATGCCTCTGACTCCAAAGCACAGCAGCAATGAAAACTGGGGTGGGGGGGCGTCAGGAAGCCACACCTGGGCTCAGAGCCCAGCTCTGCCACTTATTCACCATGTAACTCTCAAGGCCTAATTTCTGAATCTTCATTTCTACATAGGCAAAATGAGAGTAAGATTTCCGCCAGGGTTGTTGTCAGCTTTGGGTGATGTAATACACCATGCTTAACACAGCACCTGTATGGTAAGAGTGAAATCATTGGGAAAAATTAAAACCAACTAAGGAAGCAGCTTAGAGAAGGAGGAGCTGCAGTTTCTCATTGCATTGACTGGGTGCCCGAGACAGTGCTGGAACGCATGAAGTTGGACCTTAAGACATATATGATCTGGTTGGAAAGACAATTTACCCAGTGAACAGCTTAACTTTCACAGAGAGACGGATTGTGAGTGCCAAGAGTTTTTCTTCTCAGGAAGGACTTTTCACCCAGGATCTGGGTGTGTTAGGCCTCATCAGGTGTTCAAGCCAGGACTGTGAAGGCCTGCTCTGCCTCAGTAGCTTGCCTTGTCACAGCCAGAACCCACATGGTGATCAGATCTAAAGTCCTTGAATTCTCACACAGAGAAAGACCCACAAGGGACCCTCAGTGACATGCAGCAGGCCAGAAATGCTCAGCCAGCAGTCGGGGGATGGCTCCGTTCACCTCTGCTCGGCAAAAAGGCATCAAATTAGGCTGCCTTAGAAAACCTCTTGGGACCAGAGATGGCTAAGCATACTATATTGTTTTCTACTACCACTGTAACAAATTGCCCCAAATTCAGTGTCTTGAAACAACACAGATTTGTTATCTTACAGTTCTGAAGAGCAGAAGTCAGAAACCAGTTTCACTGGGCTAACATCAAGGCATCAGCTGGGCTGCATTCTTTCTGTAAGCTCCATGGAAGGATCGGTTTCCTCGCCTCTTTCAGCGTTTAAAGGCTGTTTACGGCTGCGCGTGGTGGCTCACACCTGTAATCCCAGCACTTTGGGAGGCCGAGGCGGGCAGATCACGAGGTCAAGAGATGGAGACCATCCTGGCCAACACGGTGAAACCCCGTCTCTACTAAAAATACAAAAAAATTAGCCGGGCGTGGTGGCATGCGCCTGTGGTCTCAGCTACTCAGGAGGCTGAGGCTGGAGAATTGCTTGAACCCAGGAGGTGGAGGTTGCAGCAAGCCGAGATTGCTCCACTGCACTCTAGCCTGGTGACAGAGCAAGACTCTGTCTCAAAAAAAAAAAAAAAAGACTGTTTACACTGCTTGGCTCTCGGCCCCACATTGCTGGGACGTCGCTGGGACCTCTGCTTCCTTCATCACATCTCCTTCTCTGACTTTAACATTCCTGCCTCCTTCTTGCAAGGACCCCTGTGATTACATTGGGCCCACGAAGATAATCTAGGATATTCTATCTCTAGATCCTTCGCTGAATCACATTGGCAAAGTCCCTTTTGCTGTAAGGTAACAGTCACAGTTTCAGGAACTGGGATATGGACATTGCTGGGACTCATTGTTTTGCTTAGCACAAGTGCCAATGTCCTTCTCTGAGTCAGATGCCTTCCTACACCCACCGCCATATGATTCCCCCAAAAATCCAACTCACCTTTAGCCATTTACCTGATCTACCCTACAAACAAGCAAGCGGGGGAGATTCAATACATTTTCAAAGAAGTAGGTTTGTTGAAGTTTTCAAGAGAAAAAGATGCTGTGCTGCTGACCATCACAAGGGAATAACTGATCATTGAAACCTGCTTCTAAATGCACCTGATAGGGCACCATTTAATACAATTTGAAAATGGAACCTGTATTTTAACAGCACACTAGCTTTCTTGACTTCAATGTTTGCAAACAAGTGTGATCATGGCTAGCACCTGTGTTTCCCTACCCTGCTTTCTAACTATTCTCTAAATTGACTTGATACTGCACTTTTTTTGACAGTTCAGCGGCAGGCACAAATTAGTTCATTGTTACCATGGCAACAAAGGCACCTCAAAACAGAGGGGAAAAAATAAGATTACAATAAAAGGAGGATAATCCAAATTGGCATTCATGAGTCATTGTCCAAGTGTAATCGAGCACCAGCTGGCCACGCTTTGGGAGCTGTTCCAGTAAGCACCCCCTGAGTCAGTCAGTCAGCAGGGGAAGCCTCCCACGTGAACGAGAATGCTTGTCTCCTGCAAGAAGCGATGGTTCAAAGTTTCTCGAACCTTCTACTCTCCCTTATGCATCTCTGTTATTTGGACTGTCTCCTTTGTTTTTCATCTCCTCCTCCTCTTCCCCTTCTGAACACATTAGTTACTATGGAAACATTGGTGTGAATGTCAGAAGGCTTTGCTCAGAAATGCTTCATAAAGTCAATTTATAGAATGGTCTGACATTTATCTCATGTTCGGGAAATTTAGAGAATTTGTGATATTCCCTACCACGAGCAGGGGTGGGTGGTAAACACTGTGCTATATGTGGATTTAAAAATTTGTTTTATATACACTAAGAAAACATTAGGTTTTGTCTTTTAGGAAAAGAATAGCAACAAAAACAGGAGTCTGGTTTGGGATTTGAAATTGGACTCATTTTCCATCAGTTGAAGAAGGATTTCCACTTTCTAAGTTTGTAAGGCTGACTGGAATCTCTTGTGTCTAAATAAAGGCCTTTTCAAAATAAATGGATAGTTTTATTATTATTATTTTTTTTTACTTTAACTTGGCAATAAAACAAATGGTATTATCCATAGTAATACACACAGGGCAGCCGAATGCAGAAATGTTAATGTTCATGCTGTAGAAATTCTCATTTTACTAAGGTGAATTTTAGGGTTAGTTAATAATAATCACAGCTGACAATTACAGCACATTTACTATGTGTCAGGCTTCTAAGTAATTGACATGTTTTAATTCACGTTATTTCCATAATAAACTGACGAGGCATATGCTATTGTTATGTATTCTTACCCATGAGGAAACTGAGGCACAGAGAAGGTAAGTAATTCATCGAAGTAAGCAGTGGAAACAAGAGTCACACCAAGGCTCCCAGCTCCAGAGCTTGAGTGCTTCACTCTCGTGCACAATTGCTTCTCCATGAAAAAAGTTAAATAATTCTAACAACATATCCAGACAGAGGGCTTTGAGTTATCAGTTCTGGACTAAACAGACCATCTAGGTATGGGCTTTAAGTAATGCATCTCTGAAGCGATTCCCCAAAACCTTAAGGCGTGCCACATGGCAGCTGAAGATACGATGGGTTCCTAATGACGACGGTTTGATGATGAGTACAGTTTAGGTTCAATTTGGTTTTAGACTGCAGGCTCTTGTATATTTTGTTAAATAGAGTAAAAACAGTTTGCTACATGGGAAGCAGGGAAAGCTAGAAATAGCTGAAAATACATTGAGCTTAACCCCATTGTATTCCACCAGAAGAATTTTAAATACAAAGAAAATCCGGGGTCAATCTGTGGGGCAACGTTTCCATTTTTTTTTTACCCCCGGTGTTTCCCATTTCCTCTTGCGGCAGCTCCCAGTTTGTCTGAGAAAGCTCCACGGGCTCAGTTCCGCCTGACCTGCCTGGTCCCAGGATGAATCAGGTGGCCCAAGCCTAACCCAATCAGGACATGGCATAACCCTGACCTCAGTGATTGGTTCAAAGGGGGGCATGTGACACAATCACAGCCAATAAAATGCCACAAGATTTTTGCTGGGACTGTTCAAACAAGAATTAAATTGAGGCAGGTCCCAGTGGGTGGTGTTTACAGCTAATTAATCACAACCAGTTTCAGATTGCCTTGTTTCTTCTCCACTTCCACTGCCTAAAAAAAAAGAAAAAAATTGAAATGTGAAATGAGCTGCTTTAGCCATCTTTGCCACCACAAGGAGGTAACCTAAAGCATACAGAGGCCATTGGACAGAGAGACTGAAACCTTGGGAACAAAAAGGATGTGAAAGGTTAAGAAAACCCCAGCCACAAGGCATCACTGGAGCCCTACATACAACCATGTCCAAAATCTGTCTGCTAGACTTTTAAATTATTGAGACAGTCAGTCACTTCCACCTTTTTTAATTTAAATCTGAACACATTTGAGTTGGTTTATAACACATAAAAAAAGGCTGAATGCACACAATATGAAGCAATAGGTGAACTTTAGGAGCAGACACTACATCTTGTTCACCTTGTTCACAAGCCAGCAAGCCTGTTCTTATCTGAGATTCCAAAATCTATACACTTCTGAAAACCAAAAGTTTTCTTGCAACTCATTTGATGATGAAACAGACATGAAAAGCATAAATATGAGGAATCTTTTTTTTTTTTTGAGATGGAGTCTTGCCCTGTTGCCAGGCTGGAGTGCAGTGGCACAATGTCTCCTCACTGCAACCTCCGCCTCCCTGGTTCAAGCGATTCTCCAGCCTCAGCCTCCAGAGTAGCTGGGACCACAGGCGCATGCCATCACACCGGCTAATTTTTGTATTTTTAGTAGAGACAGGGTTTCACCATGGCCAGGATGGTCTTGATCTCTTGACCTCGTCATCCGCCCGCCTCGGCCTCCCAAAGTCCTGGGATTACAGGTGTGAGCCACCTTGCCTGGCCAAATATGAGGAATCTTTATCTCACTTAATGTCATGATTCTTATGTTTTGCTGCTGAACAATTAATGTTTCTGCTTACAGGATGCTCCACAGACCCCATCAAAACTGTCATGCTGCTGGCTGAGCATGGTGGTTCACACCTGGAATCCCTGCACTTTGGGAGACCGAGGCAAGAAGATTGCCTGAGCCCAGAAGTTTGAGATCAGCCTTAGCAAAATAGTGAGACCCTGTCTCTGACAAAAATCAAGAAATTAGCCAGGCATAGTAGCACATGTCTGTGATCCCAGCTACTTGGGAGGCTGAGGTGAAAGGATTACTCAAGCCCAGAAGGTCCAGGCTGCAGTGAGCTGTGTTTGGGCCACTGTACTCCAACCTGGGCTACAGAGGGAGATCCTGTTTCAAAAAAAAAAATGTTTAAAAAGTGTCATGCTATACAAGGTATATAAACTCTTATGTTTAAAAAATCTTGAAAAATTACAAATCTGAAGCTTCACAGGCTTCAGATAAAAAACTGTGAACTTCTAGCCACATTATAAATTGAGTGAATTGATCAAGTAAATAAGTGCCTATAGCTACATAGGATGAAACCTGAGTTAGCTAATGACATCATTGTGAACCACGAGATGAAGGCACCCATTATACCAAAACCATATTGAAAGTCAAATTATGCTTTCATGTCAACAGACATACATCAAACCAAACATCAGTTTGATAAATACCAAGGCAAAGTGAAAATTCATACATTCAGGACAAAAGCAAAAGGAATCAAATGTCTCAAAGAATAGTATCAAGGAAGAGCTTTGAGAACAGATAATCTAGAAAAAGAAGAGAGCCCATTGCCACACCAAGTTATACCACACTCTACTGACACTAAATCTAAAATGTAAAAGAATCATGGGCCCTTCGCGGTGGCTCACGCCTGTAATTCCAACACTTTTGGAGGTCAAGGCGGTTGGATCACCTGAGGTCAGGAGTTTAAGACCAGCCTGGCCAACATGGTGAAACCCTGTCTCTACTAAAAATACAAAAAATTAGCTGGGTGTGATGGCGGGCACCTGTAATCCCAGCTACTCAGGACGCTAAGACAGGAGAATTGCTTGATCCTGAGAGGTAGAGGTTGTAGTGAGCTGAGATCGTGCCATTGCACTCCAGCCTGGGTGACAAAGTGAGACTCCATCTCAAAAAAAAAAAAAAAATAGAGAAAGAAGAATGATGATGCCGAATGCATGTGCTTACGACATCAACTAAACCTTGAAATCCATATTCTATGTCTGTGTGGGGTTTATTCTAAGTCCTCCTCATATTATAAGTATAAAAATGTTATTTACTTTTTATTTGTATCTGCAGCCAAGAAAACTATCATGCTATGTAATATCAAAAAGAGTACTGGAAATTAATTAAACATTAGGGTAATAACTCATGTGTTATTCAGCATCTAAACCAGTAGCTAGTACATAGTGTGTATTTCATATGTGCTTTATGAATAAATGAAATAAATACTACATTCCGATACATTTGCCATCTGATAACATGGACAAATTGTCAGTAGGACAACTGACAGAGGGAGGAAAAAAACAAAGAAGAAAAGACTCTCAGGGGTGATGACTCCACTAACACAGAAAGATCCTTTTGGGTCTTCCACTGTTGTAGAAAAAGACAAGTTTAGATCAATGATCCCTACGATTTCTTCTAACCCTATAATCACACAAATTTTTTGCATGAAAATCTAAAAGGGTACAGATGGCAGTCATGTAACTTACTTAAAACACTGACAAACAGAGTATGACATAATCTCTAAATTTGGAAAAGACTCTTGAAATTTGAAAGAGAAATGTGCACACAGACATACACACACACACACACACACACACGATAGGTATCTATCACATGTATCCATATATACTTATATATAAGAAAAAAGTCTCGCATTTGTTATCTTACTATAGCTAAGAAATGGTACAAGCCTGATAATTTGTCCAGCTCAAAATAGCCCACACACTGGTCTGAGAAACACTGAATCCTTGGCTTCCTGTTAACGAAACTTCCAGTGACCAAACCTCTGAGCTGTAAGAGCCCATCCAGCTTTAAGACCTCCTCTCTCTCCAGCTACCTTTGGCATGCTGCCAAATTTTTCTACCTCCATGACATTTCTCCAATCTAATCTCTTTTCCATGGAATAGTCCTTAAGGGCCACACCCTACTCCAGTCTTCCAATCTTCCTTGCATATAATTTTTCCTCCAGTCTTCCTTGCACATGATTGCTAAACTGATTTTCCTAAGAAAAAGATCTTCCTCCAGTCTTCCTTGTGCATAATTGCTGAATTGATTTTCCTAAGAAGAAGCTTTGATCCCACCACTTTGTTTCAAAACATCCAGTAGTTGCCCATGACCTCCACATTTTCCTGTTTTCTCTCTTACTTCTCCAGCTGCCCCTTTTCAATGTCCAGTACTGTAGCACTCTCCTCTACCTGTCTTTATATTGTTCGAATTCCTTGAACTCTGGTCATAGCTCCTCTTCTTATTCTATTCTGTTTCCCTAGGTGACCCCATTGCAAGACCTTCATCAACATCTGGGTGCAACTGAATCTCATTATCTCTTTTTTAAATTACGGTAAAATACACACAAAATTTACCATTTTAAAGTAAACTATTCACCAGCATTGAGTACATTCACAGTGTTGTGGGACCATCATCAATATCTAGTTTCAAAATTTTGTCGTCACCCCACATAGAAACATACCCATTAAGCAGTCACTCCCTATTTCCCCCACCCCACTAACCACTAATCTGCTTTCTGTCTCTGTAGAATTGCCTATTCTGAATATTCCAAAACTTAAATGGAATAATACAAGATACAGCCTTTTGTGTCTTGCTTCTTCACTTAGTAGAATGTTTTCAAGGTTCATCATGTTGTAGCAGGTATCATCACCTTATCCTTTGTATGACTGGATAATATCTCATTGCATAGATATATCATTTTGTTCATTCAATCATCTGTTGATAGACATTTGGGTTGCTTTTATCTTTTAACTATTGTGAATAATGCTGCTACAAATATTAGTGTACAAGTTTTTGCTTGAATACCTGTTTTAAATTATTCAGGGTATGTACCTAGCAGTAGAATTGCTCAGTTACAATAGCATTTCTGTGTTTAACATACTGAGGAACTGCCAAAATTGTTCTCCACAGTGGTTGCACCATTGTACATTCCTACAGGCAATATATGAAGGTTCCAATTTCTTCACATCCTTGCCAACACTTGTTATTTTCTGCTTTTTAAATTATGGCCAGCCCAGTGATGTGAATTGGTATCTTGTCGTTTTGATTTGCACTGCCGTAATGGCTTAATAATGTTGAGCATCTTTTCATATGTTTGTTAACCATTTGTATATCTTTTTAGGAAAAAATGTCTTTTTCAATCCTTTGCCCATTTTTAAATTGGGTTGGCTTTTTGTTGCTGAGTTGTAAGGGTTCTTCATACATTCTGGATACTAGACCCTTATTATATATATTATTTGCAAATATTTTCTCCCATTCTATGGGCTGCCTTTTCACTCTCTTGATAGTGTTTTTTAATATACATGATTTTAACTTCGACAAAGTTCAAACTATCATTTTGTTGTTGTTGTTACTTGCATATTTGGTGTCATATATAAGAAACCACTGCCAAATTCAAGGTCATGAAGATTTGCCCCTATGTTTTCTTTCCAGCATTTTAAAATTACAGGT
Organism: Cacajao melanocephalus; assembly: GCA_963573385.1. Classification (NCBI taxonomy): domain Eukaryota; kingdom Metazoa; phylum Chordata; class Mammalia; order Primates; family Pitheciidae; genus Cacajao; species Cacajao melanocephalus. Next base: position 23,536 of record CAUYLG010071650.1, on the reverse strand, counting down.
TCTAAATTTAGGTCTTTTAAATTTTCATTTTGAGTTCACTTTTGTATATGACGTGGGTAAGAGTTCAACTAAATTTATTTGCATGTTATTATCCACTTGTCCCAATACGATGTGTTAAAGAGACTGTTCTTTCCCTCATTGAATGGTCTTGGCACCCTTGTCACAAGTCAGTTTACCACTGATGTGTGGGAAATGTCATTTTCTCTCACACAGACTTCTCCTCTGAGCTTACAGCCCACATGTATATAGCAAGCCATTCGACCTTTGCCACCAAAACCCTCCCTTCATCTCCAAACTCTCCAAACATATCCATACTTCCTTGTTCTTTCTGAGCAACACCCTTCACCTAGTTCTGGAAGCTAGAAACATTCCACTCTCCTCCACAGTCCATAGCCAATTCCAGTCAACCTCAACTCCATAAATGATCTTGAATCTGTCCAGTTATCTCAAGCCTCCTCTGCCATCCACAGATCAAGTTACTGTAGTTTACCCCCTTGGACCGTTAACATGAGCTCCTAAGTAGAGTCATCTCTCTGGGTCCATTCTGATGCTCTTTTAATCTATTCTCCAGAGACCCTTTTTAAAAAAATAAAAAGATAAACTATTTCTCTCTCAGTCTCTCTCTCTCTCTCTCTCTCTCTCTCTCTCTCTCTCATCCTTTCCCCAAGTCTACCTTGCTTAAACTTCTTGAATGTCCTTTCATTACTGTAGGATCAAGAACAAAATGTCAATAACAGTGTGAAAGGCTCCACAAGACCTGATTCTGACCTTCATCTTTAACCTAATCATATACCATTCTTTACATTTCAACTTGGTAATTCCTACTCAACCTTCAAGTCTCACCTCAAATGTTACTTATTCAAGTGACCGCTGCTAGACCAGGGCCCCTTACTAATTACCGCTACAGCTTAGGGAACATTTTCTTTACAGAGCTTTCCACAATTTGAAATTATGCAATTTTGGATTCTTTGCTTTATATCTGTTCCCCTCTGGATTCAGATCTTCATGAAGTTCACATTTTCTAGCCTGACAAATTCAAGAGCCTTCATGAGCTAACCTTTCTAGTCTTATTCACAACTATTCTCCTTCGCATTCTCATCCTCAAATTTTGATAAAACCCTGTAAATTTCTGTCACTGTGTACTATTCACATTGTTGTTTACCTGTTTCCTGTTACTCTTATTTTTCCTATAATTATTTTGTTATCACTCCAGTCCATTCTCATTCTTCACTCATTTAAATTTAATATATGGAGTATCTGCTCTGTACCAAGTCCTGTGCTGGCAATACAGGATTGGAGATAAGGAACAGAATAAGCCTTGATTCTTGACACAAAGGAAGCGGGGAATCAGGCCTACAAACAAACAGCTTCAACCTCAGAGAAAAGCTGATATGAAAATGACTTCTGCAAATGATTATGAAAACAGAGATGGTAATAGCTATCTCTGCCTGAGAAAGTCAGCAAAGTTCTAATACAGAACGTGTCATTTTCGCTAGGTCTTGAAAAATGAATAAGAATAGGAAAGGGAAGACGTTCATGCATAAGCACTCAGGCAATAGGAAGTCATGATGTAAACCTGATGTGTTTGGGGAAACGCAAATGGTCCAAAGTGTCTGGCACAAAGAGCCTGGGCAGAGGCAGCGGGCCCAAACGAAATGCCCATGGCATTGTCCCTGGGCACAACTGATAGGTTCATCCCCAACCAACTATTCTCTTCCCTCACTCTAAAAGGAAACGTGTAACTTTGTAATTAAACGTTAATGCATTGTAAGATAAAACAAGAGAAGTGTCTTGTAAAGTAAAACTCCAGATGGATGTATCCTAGGATGGCCCCTCTGAATCCTGCTCCCTGGTGTTCATGCCCTCCCTTGATTTTGGGTGGAACCTGTGACTTGACTTACTCCTAGCCAAAACAGTATGACAAAGGTGTAGGAATATTGCTGATGTAATTACTGTCATAAATCAGTTGGTTTTGACTTATTAAAAGGGAGATTATCCTGCATGTAGGGGTTGATTTATTCAGGTGTAAGTCTTCAAAAGAGGAACTGGACCCTCCCAAAAGCAAGAAACTCTCCTTACAAGGTTGATAATGTAGCCAGCCATGTTGGAGAAACAAAAATGTCAAAAACTTCAGCCAGCCTCCAGCTGACAGTCGGCAAAAATCCAGGACCCTCAGTCGTGCAACCACAAGGGAATTAATTCTTCTAACAACCTGAATGACCTCAGAAGTTAATTTCTCCCCAGTCAAGCATCCAGATGAGAATGCAGCCCTAGCCAACACCTTAATTCTGGCCAATTGAGGCCCTGGGTAGATCGTTGAGCCATCCTAGATCCTTGATCTAGAGAAATTGTGTGATAATCTATGTGAGTTGTTTGAAGCTTCTAAGTTTTGCATGATTCATTACGCAAAAATAAAACATGAATAGAGACTTTCAGTTAGATGTTTTTACTGTTGTTGCTGTCATGTGTTTTTACATTTTGCCAAAATGGCTTAAATAACTAACCCTTTAGATATTTAACTGACAGAATACACTAGTTAGAACAAAATTTAAATGTGTTTCTAGCCAACCCCCAGAAAATGTAAAGTGACAATATAATGCTTCACCTTGATGTGCTTTACTTTACAGTAGGATGTGTAACTTTTGGTTACTCCTGTTCAGACTCATTCTTAGCAGGTTTTTTTTCCTTATGTTGTTGTTGGATTTTAATGAACCAGTTGCTCTCAGATAAAGAAAAAACAAATCAGAAACATAGCAGCATTCGGGATCAAAACACAACCATAACAAAACAAATAGGAGAGCACATTTACTGTACAACACACAATGGGACATAGTCAACAGTCTGTTTTTATCACAGCGTGATCCTTGCCTTTGCAATTTGAGTCAGTATCTTCCCATATGAATAATTTTATAATAGGGAGTTGATGACCCAGTATCAAATAAATCATTGCTATGACTGGTATGATCAATTTATATATATTAAGAGCAAAGAAGGGACTCAGAACCTCTATGACAATTTAAATGAAAATATTATGTTTCAGGTTATATTGCTCATCTTGATTATAAAACAAATTCATAAGTAGATAATAACCACATATGTTTATTTTACAACATTATAAGTTTGTAACATTCCTTATAACTTTATAACATCCTTTTCATCTTTTATATTATTCTTTTCAACTAATACTCTAGACTTGATAAACATTTATTGTTTAAAATAATTTTGTTAAGAAGCTAAGACTTCGTGTACAAAAACCTGACAAGGGTAATTTGAAATCTAGATTGTTTACGAAAAATAGCAGGAACTCTGAAATAAAATACTAGAGAAAAAGATGCAGCAGTATAGAAGGCGGCTAATCCTCTCCTACCATGTTATAATTTAACCCCCAAACTAAAAGAGGAGTCAGTAGTCAAAAATAAGTCATAACAACTCACATCTATAGGTTCATGAAGAAGAGGACAGTTCAATAGATTTTGGAAGCTGTCATTCCTGCACATATTTTTAATGCTTAAAACTCTGAAAACTAGAGCTAGTGGGACAATTATTAAGCATAAAAGTGACTTCTCAAACCAATAGACCACCTGGTGTTTAACAGGTAGTTTCTAGATGCATTTCAGTTTATTTACTATATTTATCCGCTATATTTAATCAAGGTCTGCTTATTTTACCTTCTAAACATTGACTTCATTCTTTTGCTGGTTCAGACCCATTTCTTACCTGGACTATCCAACAGTCTCCTAAATGATGTCCCTGCCCTTGGTTTAATTCCTTTCAAATTCATTCTCTTCACTGTGGTTAGAATTATCTTTCTAAATTTGATCATGTTACAACCTGCTTAAAACCTGAGATTGGTTCCTGTTTGTGTTCAGAAAGGAATCCTAGTGCCTTGGCCTGCACCAAAGGCTGCTGGTGATCTGACCAGGTTCATCTCTGCAACCTATATCCTGCCCTCCTGTCTCTTGCAGATCCTGTGTGTAATATCTCCAACATCCTCTCTGGAAATAGCAGCCTCCTTCCTCTCCCTCTTCACCAGGCCTGTTTCTACTCATCTCTAATTCTCAACTCAGGTCTTTTACCTTCTATTTTACCTCCTACTACCCCTATAAAGCCTTCTCAGATATCACTCTGCCTTTTCAGGTTGCATCTAATATCTCTCTCTGCTGCCTCCATGACACCCTGTGTGTATATTCCTTCCCTGCTCCTAGCACGTTTTAATTTTATTTCTATATCTGTCTTCTCTATTCAATGGGCATCATTTTCAGTATGATTCTCAGTGTTTGGCACATAGGCAGTGACTACAGTTCACTAAATGAATGATGAAAAATGAAGGTGAGAGAACATAAAAAAGAGCCATGTCAGTTCAAACACATCTACTGAAGCATAGGTTGAAATAAAATCTGCTGCAGGCATTGCCCACACTGAGGGGAAATGCTTTTGACTATTACCTACCACTAATCTTGAGAGAAACTCCAACAAAGCTAACCTTACAAGTCTCAGATATAGTACTCACCTACCAAAATCATTTTATACCCATACTCAGAGGATATGCTATTCTCCCTTCAAACTTAAAAAGCCAAGCCTGATATACAAAATGAGTGTCAGCCACATTTACCTAACAAAGCTGAAGATAGTGGCCCTATTTAAGAATCTGCGTATCTTTTAACAAGGAGAGTGAGGCTGAAGATAGCTGCTCTCCTCATGCTGTAATGTACAAGCAAATGTGCCTCTGCTTAGTAGATGAAGTCTAAACTTACCCATGTCATACAAAACTCATTCTGATCTGCTCACACCTATATCCCCCGTCTTCTTTTTCACAGGGTCCTTTGAGTGGTCCATGTTCCAGCAATTTTCTACTATTAAATTTAGACAACTTTGTTCTTTGTCAACTTTGTAAAACAGAGTTCAATCACTAGAGCAATATTTAGACATTCTGATACTCTTCAGTCTCATTTTGGCAGATAAAGATTTAGTGTGATGATCATTTTTAAAATGAGAAATAAAATGTTTTCTCATTTTACTAGTATTCAAAAAATAGAGTAGGTGTCTTTTGACATAAGATGTGCTTCAAATCAATTTTGAAAAGTTCAATTTGTTTGAATGCAAAGTGAAGCATAACTGATTTTTGACACTTTAATTTTAAGTGTGCTGGTTGTCAGATTTCACTTGAATAGGACCCACAATATCTATATATCAAGGGCATGTCAACTATCTTCAAATATTGTTGTCATTTTTCTATGTTCATAATTTATTCTATTACTATAAATGCTATTATTTGATGTGTAAAGAAAGGATTGTGATTAATCAAATTTCCAGTTTATCAGGAATACTATATACACCACACGGAAATCAATAATTTATAGTCATCTTTACATGTGTTGAACATTATTCAATAATTGATAAAATTAGATCTATATGAGATAATATGCACTTCAGCAGGGGTCAAAGCATCATACTAGACATTGTACATATAGAGAGAATTCAGACGCAGCCTCTGCCCAGTGAGACAAATCATCCTGATTCTGTAAGAACTATCATAACGGTAGAAAATAAATTTTGTGTGCAAAGAAGAGAACATGATTGCCTTTAGGTCAAGGAAAAATGTCACATAAGAGGTGACATGTAAGAAGTGTCCCGAAGGATTTGTAGAGTTATCCAGTCAGAGAAAATAGTGAAGGTGATGGGTCAGAGGCACGAACAAGCATGGCATTCTCTGGAACCTGAGACTGGAATATGAGTGCAGGGCATGTGGAATAGCAAGAGATGCATTTTCAAGGAAGGATCAGGCTCTTTCCTGTGGACAATTACGTTTGCATTTGAAGAAGACAACTCTAGTAGAGTGTACACAATAGACAAGAAGAAAAAGGGGAAAATAGAAAATCTAGTTAAGAGGCTCTTGGAAAAATCTCAATAAGGTATGATGAAGCTCTAAACCACAACAGCTGGGATAGAGATGAGTCAAGAAGTTTACATATTTCTGCATAATAAAAAGGTGACAAACAAATCTCAGTGGCATATAATAGTGTGTTTATTCTTAGCTGAACTGCACTGGCTGGATATGGCTTAGTACCTTGGCTGAGACTTCTCTACTTCACATGTTTCTCATCTTGTTTGTGAAACCAGCAGCTAGCCAAGGGAGCTTTGTGTGTATGTGTGTGATCTTTTAATGTTCCTGTCAGAAGTACAAGAGAGCAGGTGAAACATACAAGACCTCTTCAATTCTAGACTTGGAACTGGCACACCATTGTTTTTCCTTTATTGGCCAAAGAGAGCCACATGATCAAATGCAAAGTCACAGAGTCGAGAAAATATATTCCACCTCTTTAGTGGTAGAAACTATAAAGTCAAATGGCAAAGGATAGGAATACAGTAGGAATGAAAGATTGGAGATAATAATGCAACATAACACACTCTGTCCCATAGGCAATAACTATTCATGTTCCTCCCAAATGCAATATATGCCCACTCCCATCCATTAATTCTCAAAAGTCACACCTAATCACAGCATTAGGCCCAAAGTTTAGGATCTTCTGAACTATAATCTACGTTAGGTCCAGAGGTCTCTCATCTTAATGAGAATGATTGCTCTTTGTTAAGAGAACAATGAACAAAGAATGAGCTACCTATTTGCTCCCCTATACACACACACCCTACTACAATGGTAAAGTGGGGACAGGATAACTACAATAAACTCCTATTTAAGAATAGGAGGTTCAAAGCAGTCTTTGGCCCATAGCAGTTCTGAAATCTCACTGGGAAAGTGCTGAATGGAAGTTTTTCTTGGTTGGGTCTGTGTTCTGTTCCCTGGGAGTACACGTCCATTGTTCTCCATTGCTTTTAAAGAACTTACACAATCTCAGGTAATTCTTTATAGCAGCATGAGAATGGACTCACACCAGCCACAAAACAATGGAATAATATTTTTCAAAGTAATGAAAATAAATGATCTATAAATTATATCCAGTGAAATCATTATTTAAAAATTAATTTAAAATAAAGACATTTTCAGATAAAAGCAGTGCATTTACCATCAATAACTCTATATTGAAAGAAAAAGAAAAATGTCCTGATGGAGGCTCAGGCATCTATGAAGAAATGACAACCTCCACAAAAGGTAAATGTCTTCAAATCTAAATGAATATGGACTGTGTACAATAAAAATAATGGGTAGCAGGGTACAATGTATAGAATTAAAGTACTTGACAATATTAATATCTAAGTCAGAGACATATAATTAATGTTAAAGTTTTTAAAAGTCCTTGAATTGCCCAAGAAAATAAATATACCATTTATATTAGACCTTAAAAGTTAGGTACACACCCTCTTCTCTCCAGAGTCACCAATGAATAGAGGGATTTATATCTGAACCATAAAAAGTTTGTATTTATAAATAATATATATATAGTATACAATATATATATATATAAAACTATAAACTTCTTATACAAATATATATATAGTGTGTGTGTGTATATATATATATATATCTTAACAGTAGAGAACATGAAATAATAAAAATAATTTTTAAAAAAGAAAAGAGAACAAGAATAGGTAGCAGAATTTCTGCTACTAAAAAGCAGTTGCTTGCAGCAGACCAATGCTAAGGAGAACCAGAGAAGTTGGTTTTTTAAAAATCCACCTGTTTAAAGGCATTAGATTGATACATAACTAGTAAGGATTAAAGGAGATATGATTCTTGAGAAAACCATGAAGAACTAATGATCTACAGCTACTTTTTCACTGGGAAATTTTCTAATTCCAGGCACGGCCAAGAAGCTGAGAATCCTTGTTTTGCCTAAATAACCGGGAAACCAGCAAAGCTTTTAGCATGTCTCAGGAACAGAGACAAAACTGAAGATTTGAGGAACCTCATACACATGGCTGGTTTGTCCTCAAGACAATTCCTGAATTTTGAAGCTAAAGCCTGGATGGAGAACATTTTCTGCAGTTGATGATGCTGAGAAGACAAAGATTAGCTTTTAAGACCCACCAGCAGAGGGATCCCAGAGACAAAAATTGAGTTTTTAGTTGACATCCTTGGAGGGTTATATGGAAAAATGGTGAACTAGAGGTAGAAGGAGCCCCACCAAAATCACAATTCAAGCTTGACTCACCTAGAACAAAGGATAAATTCACTCTTGAGAAGGAAAAATCATCTCAAGGCTCTAAGTTTATTGTACATATTGCATCTTTGTTTCTAATAGCATAACCTTGATACCCCATATTTGATAAGGATATTCTAAAAAAAGATTAATCTCTTTATACACATAGATGACATAATCTGAAATAATAGCAAAGCAAATCCAAGATAATGAGGTTTATTCAGAGTGCAAGGATGATATAACATTCAAAAATAAATATAAGTCACATTAATAAATTTAATATATCTCAATAGATGCTGTAAAAGCATTTGATAAAACTCAGCACCCACTCACGATTAAAAAAATTAAAAAAAAAAAAACCAGGCAAGGTGTCTCACGCCTGTAATCCCAGCACTTTGAGAGGCCAACGTGGGTGGATCACCTGAGGTCAGGAGTTCGAGACCAGCTTGGCCAACATGGTGAAACCCCCTCTCTACTAAAAATGTTAAAAAATTAGTTAGCCAGGTGTGGAGGTGGGTGCCTGTAATCCCAGCTATTCGGGAGGCTGAGGCAGGATAATTGCTTAAACCCAGGAGATGGAGGTTGCAATGAGCTGACACGGTGCCGCTGCACTCCAGCCTGGGCGACAGACTGAGACGCCATCTCAAACAACAACAGCAACAACAACAAAAATCAAAACAAAAAACCACCAAAAACCTCGTAGTGAACTAAAAATGTAAGAAAACGGAATATTCTGTGTCTTTCCTCTATCAATTACTTAGATGTTTTAAAATCTTCCACAAAAATTGTTTTGAAATTTGTCCTTTTTTCATTGCTATAAAATCTGCTTTATATATTTCAAGGCTATATTATTAAGTGCATGAAACATTAGAATTTTTATGTCTTCCAGGTGAAATTCCAAAAGTTTGCCTTCAAGTTTATTGATCCTTTTTTCTGCCTGGTTAAGTCTGCTGTTGAATCCCTGCAGTGAATTTCTCAATTTTGTTATTGTATTCTCCATTTACACAATATGTCTGGTTTTTCTTCAACATTTTTCTGTGTTGCTATTCTCATTTTCTTTATGCATTGTTTGCCTGTTTAGTTGTTTAACCGTGTTCTAATTCACTGACCATCCTTATGAAGACAATTTTGAATTCTTTTTCTGGGAGTATCACTGTTTTAGTACCAGTGTTTTAAGGAGTCAGAGTCTGAAGATTTCATTTGGTCTTTTAAATGTGCCATGTTTCCATTTCTTTGTGTCATTATTTTTTGTTGGGATTTTTGGCATCTGAGGAATCATTCAACTCTTCCAGACTGCTTTGACACAGGATAGACTATCTCCACTCATCCCATATAGGGATTCTGGAGATCTCTCAAGCCTTTCTGGGTATGCATTATCTTTGGGTTTGTATATGTTATATCTTAGTTGAAGAGGGTTGCTTGTTTCTTCTTCAGAGTTCACTCTAGATGTATCTGAGATATCGCAGCTTCTTGAATGCCGTAGTGAGCCATGACACTGGAGCTTCATCTAGAGTATCTCTATGAGAGTACATACTCCTGTGCATTTTGATAGTCTGTTTTCAGAGCTTTGGTATGAGACCTGGTTCTTGTCAGTACTTGAATTTGGGCAAGACCGAAACCAGTCCTTGGGTAGCCACCATAAAAGTCAGAATACTGGACATACATTCTACTAATTTCCCTTCCAGGGAGAGAATAGGAGTTGAGGGCTTTCTCTCCATCATACTGTACCATGCTGGAAGAAGGGGCCCTGGTGACAGTGTTGCCAATTTATTTTTCTACTGGGCTTTGATGTGGCTGGCTTCATGTTGCAGGAACATTTTAACGGGTTTTTGAATTTCTCGTAGAGGCATCTGGCGTCTTTACTATTGTTAAATCCATATGTGTGTGGAAAGGAGAATTTGGGGCTTCCTATTCTGCCTTCTGGCTAACATCACTTCAATTCTTGCTTTCTTAAACCCTCCAAAAATCACCAAGCACAAGATAAAATCTTATAACAAGCCTCTCTGAAGCTCATCTTATTGAGATGCCCATGGTTACTTTTGGTGTGTGGTCTCCGTAATTTTGACTACAGGCATGTTCCTGGTGGTCTCTTTTACACTTCATTAAAAAGTTTGTTTTAAGGCCACTAGCTTGAAGGATATTCAAGCAATCTGATTCTATAAGATACAGCAATTTCTGATTTTTAAAAGTAAGAAAGAGAACATGTTAAGAGATCAGTAACTTGGGAGGAGGGAGTTGAGGCATTCCTCATGAAGAAACGCAAACACAAAAAATAAGACATTAAGTAGAGAATAATGCCAGATGATTCCAGCATATTTGGCAAATCACATTATTCTGGCAACATTAAAACAGAAAACAAATAAGAGACTAAAGCAAAAATTCAAATAAGAGATAGAGTAGGTCCTAAACCATTTATGAAAATGAAGAGACTTGTTTCCTGAGTAGAATTACTTTCCCTAGTTTAGAGAACATTATTCTGGCACCTTAATATTAAGATAGAGTGTTTCTACCTTCAAAACTTTAGTCAATATGTTGCATAACCCTCATTAAGTACTACATTTCATGTGAATTACTACTGCAGAAAGTCTTCAGAAAGAGAATGGTGAATTATCCTTGTGAATTTGGCTGTATATTTGTTCTTATTTTTAGATCATATGGAGGTGTAGATTTCAATTTACATTAATTCTTCACATAAATGTAAAATTTATGGAAAAGTGGCAGAGTAAATACACCACTAAATTTATCAACACATTTACACAGCAATCAATTCTGGCCTATCTTTACCTTTTTATCAAATCTTGTTTCAAGAATCATTTTATGACTTTTATCATTCCAAGGTCAAATTAAAAAGTCTGCCTATTGATCAGTACTTTCAATTTTTTAAAAAATTATATCTAAATTTGGCAACTTCATGAAGCAGAATAAAACATAGTTTGATAGACTACTGGGAGTAATATATGCAGGCATCATTCAGATGACATCAGCAGATAAACAATAATGCTTGCATTTTGTATAATTTTTTGAAGTATTCTCTTTTCATGCATCATTGAAGTCTGTAATAACAGTGATGCACTAAAACTAATAGATAGATCGATGCTTCTCCAATGTTACCACCACTCTTTCCCCACCCCACCCAATTTATAAATGCTTGGAAAGTTTTGCACTATGAAATGAAAAGTAAATTAAGTAGCTGTTAGTGAGGGTGTTACAGCTCTGACTAGTATTTGCAAAGGATCTTTTATTTATAAAAATCTAGTTTATTTCTGAAGTTGGATCTTATAAATTGTTGTAACAAATAATGTGAATTTTCATGTTCAAAATTTCATGTTTCATTGGTCTAGATAACTTCAGATACCTTCCTCAGCATATCTGTTAGAAATGGAAATGTTTACTAACGTGTAGACAATTTATTTCAATAACTGATCAAAATATAAGCAGTAACATAGGTTCTTAAGCTTTTTAGTCACTTTTAAGTTGTTAGGTTGTACTGTTCTTAATCTCAAAGGAAGGTCTGGTCCAAAGTGATTCCTTTTTTCATTTTTATTTTTTGCTTGAAATATATTTTGAATGGTTAAAAATCCACAATTTACTGGATAACAAAACCTAATAATAAGATTATCTCCACTAAATAATACTCTTATCTTCCTAAGAAATATCATTATCTACACTGCTACGTATTAAACAAACACAAAAAATAAGATTTAGTAAGGGCACTACTATAGTTTCTTACCTTTATTTCTCTGACAGTGTCTTTAGACCACACCTAGATTTTACCTTTTGAGAAAATACTGCCTTTAGAAATGTAAAACTATATTTGATAGCTTTATTTTTCTCTTTAATTATGCAAAGAAATTTGCTTATTTATAAATATCAAGCATCTGAGTTTCATAGGAAAATAAATCAACTTTATATAGAACATTGTAATCCTCTATTCAAAATATTCAGCTCATTATTAAGTGTTTACTTATAAAAATATACCATGTTAGTTCCAAAAAGAACTTAAGGAAACTAAAAATTAACTATAGAAGTTATTAAACTAAATAAGATGTTCCAAAGTAAAATTTTAAGTGAGTAGAGGCTTCTAACATAAAGTGCTATTCAAATTTTTAGAAACCAGAAAAAAGGTTTTCATCATAGTTCAGTTTCATATTTCCAGATGATCCCACTGCATTTCACATTTCTTTAAAATCAAAGATTTGGGAATATTGAAGTTGTTTACATATTCCATATATGTATGAGTATTAATGAAAAGTGAATTACAGGCAAACTAATGGCCATCTCTGTAGTTAAGTTTGCATTTTCTAGAATTGCATATAACTAGAATCATGATATATACTCTTTATTGTCTGGCTTCTATTACTCAATATAATTGAGATTCATTCATGTTGTTTATTCCTTTCATGTAGCTGGGTGGCATTACACTGAATATACTACAATTTCTTTATCCATTAATCTGCTGACACTTATTTCCGGATTTGGGCTATTACAAATATATCTGCTATGACCATTCATGTACAAGTCTTTGTGTGGATGTGTGCTTTTATTTCTTGTAGATAAATATTTATGGAATAGAATGCCTAGTGTCTATGGTAGGTATATGCTCAATGGTTGAAGAAACTGTTAAAATGTTTCTCAAAATGTTTGACCATTTTATATTCACAGAGTATGAAAATTCCAATTGCTCCACATCCTAGCCTGCTGAGACCAGCTTGGCAGTAGAGACCCCCACCCAGGTGGTGCTGAAGGCATTGAGAAGCAGACACTCAGATACAACAGCAAAGTGGGACTATCTGGGAGGCCAACAGGCTTCTGAGCCGAGAGCCTCAGGGGGATGACAGCATTCCAGGCTGAAGGCCTTGAACAGATTCTGATCCATGTATTTATTCTCTGAACAGGTGATTATTATTAACAAAGGGTGGTCCGTGTTTTCTCATAGAACCAAGATATACTAGGTAGGCAGCTGGTGCCTGCTTACCACTGATACTAGAAAGTATTTTCCATGAGGAAGCCACAGGGGCAGGGTCACATATCCCATGATTAAAGAGTTGTTTTAACCGGTGTATGATATTTCTATATTGTCTTGCCACTTTAGAATGCCCCAAATAGTTTTCCACTTGGTGGTGGTGGTGGGGGATGCACACTAGGTTTTCCCTGCTATCATTCTTCCTAGCAAACAATATATTCTACCATACACTTAGCATTTCTCAACATTTTCCCTCTTGTTGTTTTGACAAAGCTAGGTAAGCCAGCACAGCTCCATCCTGGTGATCTCTCTCTCTAAGGATTAGGGATCCACACCTGCAGACTACGCAAAGAGAAACAAAACAAATCGATAACATAATTACAACAGCAATCATAGTTCCTTCAAGTGTTTTCACCCAAGTCACTGGATTTAGGGCTGCCAATCCATCAGCAGCTCCCTCAAGCACTTTGGATTCTGAAATCAAAGTTAGATGTGATTGAGAAGCTTGAAAAACTTGTTCTTTCAGTTTTCTCATATCCAATGATAGTTTCCAACATGTTCTTCTAGGTGATGTTTTATTCTTTCCTAATTATGTTCAGTCTCATTACACTTTTTAGAGTTAATAAAGTCAATCTGTAACTCTCTCACCACCAAAAGATATGGGGAGTTTTAACACAGCTCTGAATCTAAAGAGTTTTATTCCTTATAAACTCCAACAAGTAAGAATTAGGGCCTGATCCTCTATTATATTTTCCTTCCCAGACTTTTATTGGTTTTTAGGGCCATAGGTATTTTCCAAAGCTCTTTTTATTCAGCTCTTATCGTCGGCCATAACATTTTTGGTTGTGGTCCTACTAATCCCCCATTTCTCCAGAAAATAGAGTTGTTAGTCTCAGTATGTATAGATTCTGAATAATTACAGTTTTTTTATTTGTCATCTGAGTTCCATGTCTACAAGAGGACTGACTGGTGCAATCAATGCTAAGTATCCCCTTAGGGGACCATTCTTTATTTTATCTGCATTCAGGTTTTGATGGCTGAAACAATTGTTATTTCCTAAATTATTATAAAGAATATTAAGGCCAGAGATCATATGGCAATAAAGGAGAGAAAGGAATATATGCCCAATAGGTGAAATTTCCTTTTACTTCTATCCCATCTCCAGGAATACTCACTGTAATGGTGATAACCACCATCATCACTATCATCCAGTTATTCATACTAACAGGCTGTCCTGCTTTCTCCTGGTTTTCCTCAGCCATCTGTGAAAGCATCTTGTTTTGACCCCAAGTCAGTGGTGATGTTTGGTGTATTCTTCTTTTGGGAACGGCACTTCGTTTCAGTGTTACTCTCGCCATTTCTGCAACTGGGGGGTCCTCTGCAAGTCTCTTTTTTGGTATCTGGCTCATGGTAAAGCTTTAAATGTCTGGATGGTACCCACACCAGTTGTTGATTTGAACCTGAAGACACACAAGCAAATTCTCTGCCCCATGTTATTATATTACCTTTTCCCCAATTCTTTGTAAGTGGATCTCGCCACCAGATTAACTGCCCTACAGTTTCTTCCTTGGATTATTTATTCAGCTGTTGTTCAGTGCTGTTAATTGTCCTCCTCTAGGCAAACTCAAAATATTTAAAGTTAAGCATGCTAAATTTAGTTAAATTTGTGGAGTTCTATTTCAATATCTCCTTCCACAATTAAAATAAGCTCCAGGATCTCTTCAGTTTATTTTTAAACCTGCCATTGCTTGTGCCAATAAGGTAGCTTTGTGTAATTTTCCCCCTATTCCATCACACGCCTTAATGCAATCCACCAAGTGAGCTTTCCCTTTAAGTGGCCATAAAACAGCCTGGCATTCATAATTAGCATTGTCCAATGCTAGCAAATGCAGTACAATATCCTGAGCCTCTGTTTCTGATATGGCCTTTCTTATGGCTTCTTGCAATCGAGCTATAAAGTCGGCATATGGCTCTTTTGGCCTCTGCTTAACAGCTCCAAAAGAAGGATTTTTTTTTTTTTTGCTTCCTGTTGTAATTTTCTCCCAAGCTCTTAAACATATTTTCCTAATCTGCTCTATGACTAAATCAGCCATAGGAGCCTGTGCCTGTAAAGGAGCCCGTGCATCAGTTCCTGTAAGCTCTCCTATGGCAATATTAATCAGAGGTTGAACATTAACATTTATATTAGCTTGAATATGAGCCTCATCAGTCCACCAGGTCTTAAACTGTAAAAATTGAGAGAGAGAGATAAACAAGCTCGGGTTAAAGTATCCCAGTCTATAGGAAGCAACCGAAATTGCCATGCTTCTAAATCTCTTTTCTCTCGCCTGTTGAATTTCTGCCTGAATGGAACCGGTTACCGTAGTTCCAGGAGTACACACGGCAACAGAAACAGTTTCACCTTCGAGGTAGCTTCCAATTTCTTTAACCGAGAAATATTGGGAGGACTGGCCATCCCTCAGCAAGATACTGAGGTGGGGGCTGATGGGCACAGCTTTTCCTCATTTGACTTTTCATCCTTTTGCTCTATACTTTCTCCACATACTTCATCATATTCCCCTTCCTCTCGTGAATCTTCTTCCTCATCGTTCATCTGAAGAGGCTCTGAGGCAAAACGCACTAAAGCCCAAACAGACCACACTAAATAAGCCTCGAGTTTGCTTGATCTTTGTCCCATGTTACCCTACTAGTACGTACCGAGCTCCCCCAACTCACCCTGGGAGATTTTTTCAAGAGTTCTCGGGATACTTCCCAGCTCCCCCAGCTCACCCTGGGAGATTTTATCAAGAGTTCTTTGGCTACTTCTAGGTTCCCCCTAACTTACCTGGGAGATCCTTTCAAGAGTTTCTGGGCTCCTTCCGAGCTCCCCCAAGTGACCCATAGGATTTTTTTCTCAAGAGTACTCGGGATACCTTCTGCTCAGCTTCTCCTTTCTCTGTTCCTCAGGTGAACTTTCGTTCTGGGTTTGAGCCTCACATCTGGGCACCACTTATTGAGACCAGCTCAGCCGTAGAGACCCCCACCCAGGTGGCACTGAAGGTACTGAGAAGGAGACACCCAGATAGAACAACAAAGTGGGACTATCCAGGGGGCCTACGGCCTTCCAAGCTGAGAGCCTCAGAGGGATGACAGCATTCCGGACTGAAGACCTTGAACAGATTCTAACCCACGTAGTTATTCTCTCTGAACAGGTGATTATTATTAACAAAGGATTATTCTGTGTTTTCTCATAGAACCAAGATAAACTAGGGAGGCAGCTGGTGCCTGCTTACCACTGATACTTGAAAGTATTCTTCACAAGGGAGCCACGGGGGCAGGGTCACATATCCCATGCTTAAAGAATTGTTTTAACAGGTGTATGATATTTCTGTATTGTCCTGCCGCTTTAGAATGCCCCAAATAATAGTTTTCCACTTGGTTGGCGGGGGGGTGGGGGAGGCTAGGTTTTTCTTGCTATCTTTCTTCCAGCAAACAATATATTCTATCGTACATTCAGCATTTCTCAGCAGTCATACACTTAGCATTTCTCAACTCTAGCCAACAGTTGGTATGGTCAGGCTTTTTAATTTTAGCGATTTTAATAAATATTCAGGAGTATCTCCTTATGGTTTGGTCTCCATTTCCCTAAATGACAATGATTACAAGCATCTTTTCATGTGCATTTGCCATCTTCATATCTTTTTTCACTTTTAGAGATGGTCTCACTCTGCCACCCAGGCTAGAATGCAGTGGCATGATTATAGCTCACTTCAGTGTTAAACCCCTGGGCTCAAGCAATCCTTCTGCCTCAGCCTCCTGAGAAATTGAGACCACACCACCATATCCAGCTTCATAACTTCTTCGGTTAAGTGTCTATCTCAATCATTGCCTATGTAAAAAAATCAGTTTATTCTCTTGTCTTGAGATGCCTTTATATATTCTGAATACAAGATTTTTATTAGATGTATGACTGGCAAACATTTTCTCAGAGTCAGTGATTTGTCTTTTAATTATCTTAATGGTACCTTTCTAAGACTATACTTTAATTGGTCTTTGAAAATCCAATTTATCAATTTTTACTTTTGGAGATTAATTTGGTGTTACTTATAAAAAATCGACCCCAAGCTCACAAAGATCTTTGTCTTATCTTGCAGAATTTTATTTTTTAGTTTTAGGTTTTACATGTAGGTCTACGATGCACTTTGAGTTTATTTTTGTAGATGGTATGAAGTAGGCATCAGGGTTTTTGTTTTTGCATGTGCATTCCAGCACAGTTTTTTGAAAAGTTCATCCTTTGTCTATTGAATTACCTTTATAGTCAAATGATTTTGACTATAATGTGTGGGTGTATTTCAGGACTATATTGTGCTACAGTGATCTATGTGACTATGTTTACGCACTTTTACATTATCTTAATAGCTTTATAACAAGTCTAGAAATTATGAAGTGTAAGACCTCTACTGTGATGCTTTATTTTCCCAAAGTTGCTTTGGTTATTCTAGATCCTTTATATATTTCCAAATTTTAGTATCAGGTTAACAAGTTCTACAAAAAAAAAATAGCCTACTAAAATTCTTATTGGGATTTTGCCGAATCTATAAATCAGTGTGAGGGAAACTGACACTTAACAATAGTGAGCCTTCTAATTCATGAACATGGTATCTCTCAAGTTTACTTTCTCAGCACTGTTATGTAGAATTCAGTGTACAGGTCTTGAATATATTTTATCAAATTTACACTTAATGATCTCATATTTTTATGCTACTATATTTTTAATTCCATTTTCTGATTGTTGCAAGTATATAGAAATGCAATTGAGTTTTGTAGATAGATGCTGTATCCTTTAACATCATTATTGTTATTAGATTTTTTCCATGTAATCCATTGGATTTTCTATGGTCAAATATGTCATCTGTGAGTGGAGGCTTTTTAAAAGCTTACTCCTTTGTAATCTGGATGTTGTTTCTTTCTTTTTCTTGCTTAATTGTCTTGGCTAGAAACTCTAATAGAATGTTTAATGGAAGAGAACATCATATACATTTGCTTTGCTTCTGATCTTTGGGGAAAAAAACATTGTTTTTCAGCATTAAGTTTAATGTTAGTTGCTGGAGTCTTTTGGATGCCCTTTATCTGGTTGAGGAAGTTCTCTTTTATTCTTCCTTTGATGAGTTTTTATCAAGAATGAATGTTGAGTTTTATCAAATGCTCTTTCTGCATTTATTGATCACGTAATTTTCCTGTTAGTCTGTTTAATATGGCAAATTACAGTTGATTTTTAATGTTAGCCCAAATTTGCATTCTTGAGATAAACCTCACTTGGTCTCTTTTACCCATCACTGGATTCAAATTGCTAAAAAAAAAAAAAAAGTCTCATTTAGAATGTTTACATCTGTCTTTATGACAAATATTCTTGTGTAATCTTCTTGTCATGATGCTGCCTTATTTTGGTATGAGGGTAATGCTGGTCTCAAACAATGAGTTGGAAATCCTCTCCTATTTCCTGGAAACTTTTGTCAAAATTTGGGATATTGTCTTCTTTTAATCTTTGAAAGAATTCACCAGTGTTGACTATTTAGGTTTGGCATCTTATCAGAAATGTCTACAGAAATTGTGGTTATGTCACTTTTCTCATCCCTGATATTGGTAATTTTGTCTCTTTTTCTCATTAGTCTGGCTAAAGGTTTATCATTTTTGTTGATGTTAAGGAAACAGAGGAGAAGCAGGGTGGCTCATATCTATAATACCAGCACTTTGGGAGGTTCAGGTGGATCACTTGAGGCCAGGTTCAAGACTAGCCTGGGACAGCATAGTGAGATACCATCTCTACAAAAATTAAAAAAAGAAAAAGTTTTAAATTGCATTGATTTCCTCAACTGATTTTGTTTTCTCTTGCGCTGATCTCTGTATTCTTTCTCATTTTGAGATTCATCAGCTATGTTATTTTTCTAATTTCTTAAGGTGGATGCTGCGCTGGGCATAGTGTCATGTGCCTATAGTTCCAGCTACTTGGGAGGCTGAGGTGGAAGGATTCACTTGAACCCAGGAGTTCAAGGCTAAAGTGAGCTATGATATGATCACTTCAACCTAGACAACAGAATGAAATCCCTGTGTTTTTAAAAGAAAAAAGAAAAAGGTGGAAGCTGACATCACTGACTTGAGATCTTTCCTTTTCTAATCTATACATTTAATGCTATAAATTCCACTGTAAGTACTGCTCTAGCTGATTCCTACAAATTTTGACATCATCTGTTTTCATTTGCATTCTGTTCAGTATAAAGCAGGTTTCTTGTATTCAAAACAGATGGATTAAAAAAAAGCAACACTCAACTGATCATAAATTTACATTTATATTTATCCATATAGCTATTTAAATCTATCATTTTAGTATTTACTTTCTATATGTCTCATTGACTCTTTGTTCCTGTTTCTTTTGGATTTTTTAAATCACAATTTTATCAACTTTTACTGGCTTTCTAGTTATTTATTCACTGCTTTTGTGGTTGCTTTAGGTTTTATAATACACATTCTTATCAATTTACTTTCAGGGAATATTGTACCGCTTCATAGTCAGCATAAGAATCTTAGAGAAGTATAATTTTGTTTCCATCATCCCAATCTTGGTATTGTCATATATTTCACTTTATAAATATTAACCACTCAGTACCCTATTATTATTATTATTATTTTGCTTTAAATATTCTAGTGTTTTAAAGAAATTTAAAATAGAAAAACAACTTTTATATTTACTCACATATTTACCACTTTTGGTGTCCTTCATTCCTTTGTATAGTTGCAGATTTCTATTTGGTATAATTTCTTTTTAAAGGCATTCTTTATCATTTCCTATGGTGCAAGTCTGCTTGTGATAAACTCTTTTTGTAGCTTTTCTAGGTCCATTTCCCTAGCTATAGAATTCTAAATTGGGCTTTTCTTTCAGTACTTTAAAGATGTTGCTCCAGTGTCTGACATTCTTATCTCTGTCTTTCTGTGTCTTTTCTCTCTAGCTGCTTTTAAGAAGTTCTCCTTGTTGCCTGTTTTAAGGAATTTGATTATGATGTGGCTTAGCATAGTTTTCTTATTTCTTGTGTTTGGGGTTCACTGAATTTCTTAGGTCTCATTTGTTTCTCTCAAGGATCAACATCTGACAACCATTTCACATATTTTCTTTCTTTTATTTCAGGTGGGAAAGTAAATCTCTCATGATTTTGGCTAATGACAAAATTTCAATTTCAGGTTTCCTACTTTTTGCATATAAAATTTTATTTTTTAAACTTACTTAGCTTTTAAATTCCATGACGAAAATTTTTCATCCATACACATAATTACTAAAATTATTTTATCCCACCTCTTTTAATATACATTATGTGCATTTATTTTTTAAAAAGGCAATAAGAAAATATTAATAGATTTAAATACATTATGTAGGCAAAACACACTAATATTTATGTCTTCTGAACCTGTTAGATAGTAATATACAAGGAAACTTGTTACAAGTCATAATGCTTTCATAATCTGTCAGGAAAAGATCACACTAACATCCCTATATGCTTCAGTACAAACGTATTCTATAAACCACACTGGGAAAAAGTAATAATCCTGTTTTTATTTTTAGAAGTAATTATTAGTAAGTTTATGCTTATTAAATATATCCTTAAAAACTTCCATCACTTCAGAAACCCATAAAGTTAGTAAGCTAAGCTAGAGTTATTTTTTTAATTTTGGTAAATACTTTCATCGCAGAAGTCAAAATGGGGCAGGAGAACTATACAAAGGTACAAAGCTTAAATCTTTGGGACAAGAGACAACAAGAAGGTGAACAAGTCAGTAGCCCTCCCAAGCTTACATTTAACCTAAAATTGCAGATTACAGTAGGTAGATGTATACATCTAACTACTGCCAAAGAGGTATAAAGTATTTTGACAACCTTTCTGAATAATTTTATAGCAAAGCCAATAATATAAAAATATTATACACAGTACACAAAGAATTAGATAAAGCAACAGTACTGTAATATTTAGTATCTGATACGGAATCTCCACTCATTATAAGTTGCCATGTTGACTGAAATTTTACAGTACAATGTTTCATGCTACTAATGAGATAATCAGCAGATAGATAGCTCTTGTCAAGTCCTATGAACCCTTAAACATTTTTCATAGGTAAAGATATCTAAAAAAACACCACCCAGGAGTAAAGATTTGTCAGAAGTACAATATAGTAACATAAATGCAAAAGATATCATGTAATCTGTGCAATTCAAAATTCCAAAAATTGTCTTATTAAATGTACAATAAATAATAGTCATACTTGACTTCATCAAGTTAACAAAATAACTATTAGCCAACCCTATGCTTTATTAGTAATGGCTTAGAAACACGAACTGCCATTTTAAAATTACTTTCTCCATAAAAATAGAAGGCATATCAAATACTTTAAATCTCAAGTAGCCCAGAAAATTTGAAAGGCCATCTGTCAATCAAAAATATATGTTTAAAAAAAAAGACTAAAACACAACCATAACCAATTTTGATGAACAATTTTCTTCTCTTATGAAAAAGGGCACTTAGTGGATGGCTAAAGCTTTCAAAAAATAAAGATCCTGTTGACTTTCCTATTGGGTAGATAACATACTGTGCAATTTTTATTATAAAAATATACATATTTTTAAGGTGAAACAGTGGTTGGTATAAAATCCCATCACCCTTTTACTTTTACCTGAAAAAAAATCTTTTCCCTGGAGGCCATGAAAACAATACTGATTCTATGTAGTTCTGTGTTCCCAGAAACTTTCCAAATTACAGAACATTAAGGCATTCACTGAAATTTCAAAAGTGGGCCCGTAGTCTTTTGTTTTCTTCTCGGAGTCTTTCAATTTCAGCCACTAAACCTTCATTCACTGAGTATCTTTCCAGCAAAGAATGCATTTCATTCTAGAAAAAAGGGAAAATACCTTTTAAATTACTGATATTTCACATTTATTTGGCAGGCTATGTTTTATATACTTTCAGCTATCATTTCGCTCATGTTCAATTAACTAAGTGAATGATATTTCTTGTACTTAACTCTTACTACTTTGTTAACATAAATGGAAGATCACTGGTGAAATTAATATATTTGGAAAATTTATATTTGCACATTTAAGATGCTTTTTGCTTACTTATCAGGAAGAAAGCCATGGAAAAAAGAAGTTTTAACTACCTCATAGGTCAAAAGGAGGTGACCAGTTAAAATCTATTTTACTTATTTAATGTCTAAAACACCCTATTTATTTTAGAAATTGAATAAAACAACTAAAATAGATCACCTTTAATGGATTTTTAAAAATTCACACAACTCTACTTTCATTTAAAATAAAATTTGCCATACATACCAGTTGCATATGAAACTGTTTAATCATCTCCACTTGCAAATTCACAATGTCCCTATGGCATGCTTCTCTAGGAAGAATGTAAAATACTTTTTAGAATTACAATAGTTTAATCAATTCTAAATCATTCAAGAAACTCAAAAAACTTTTTCATTTGCCAAATTACTGAACGTTAATAATTATTATAATATAAAAATACCAATGCACTGAGCAATTATTTACTATGTGATAGGTACTATTTTACTTTAAATGTGAGAACTCATTTAAAACATCTTCACAAGTAGGTGCAATTATTACCTCCATTTTGCCGAAGAAATAACTGAGCCACAGAGCAGTTATAATTTGTCCAAAATCACAAAACCAGTAAATGATGAAGGTAGGATGTAAACTCAGGCTGCCTACCTACTGAATTCCCCCATACTATATTCCTTTATATAGAAATTGTCATTAAGACATAAACTTATATTACAATGAAATACGAGAAATTCACTAGGTTAGAAAGAGCTTTTTATTATCAGTTTAGCTATTGAAAAAATATACTTTCAGTAGAAAGTGGCAATTTGGGTGGTTATAGCATGGCTTACTCAATAAAATGCAATTAATTCATTCCCACAAAAGAACACATAAAAATTACGAAATATAATGATAAAAAAACACTCAGTCACCCACCACACAACTTATGAACTAGAATGTTACCACATCACAGAAGCTTCCTGTGTGTTCCTGTCTGATTCTGTCACTAACTCTTGGGGGAATAATTGTATTGAATAATACCCTTACTCTGAAGAAGTGATGGCCACTTAATGAAAGGGGATAGAAGATAGAAGGATTGGGGCTATCAAGTTACAGAGGCAAGGGCAAAATGCCCAAAGATGGGAAATAGTCACAAAATAAGCACTTTTTTTTTTTTTTTGAAAGAAAGAAAAAGAGAGGAAAGAAAGTGAGAGTGAAAGAAAGAAAAAAAAGAATGTAAGAGAGAAAGAAAGAGGGAGAGAGAACGGGATTCTTATTCTATTGCCCAGGCTAGAATGCAGTCTAAAAATGGGTATTAAAAACCTCTTTTATGCCAATAATTGTGCTTAACAATGGAGACAGGAAGGAATAAGAGATGAAAATAACAAACAAGCA